>JAODUK010051341.1:0-19036 GCA_027564635.1 Typhlichthys eigenmanni
CAAATTATGATCATGATTTATGATCATGATTTATGTTAGGCCAGCAGAGAAGGCCTTGCTGGCCCTGACGGCCCACCGCTGCTTCTAACATCTCTTGATCTCTGTGCCCCTTTTTTCAAATGTGATCACTTGCCCCTCTAAAGGCCTCTGCACGGCAAATGCAGTACATGGTCTTTCAGTAATTTGGAAGGGCAACAGTATTTGTATCCATCACTCTTCAACTTTAAATTGTAATTGCTGTTTTTTACACAATAGCTTGGTTTTAAATTAACAAATTGGATTAGTTAAGTTGCCATTTTAATACAGAGTAAATTTTAGCACCTTTGAATAACAACCATATTTGCCTGCAGTTCGTACTGCTTGCACTGTGAATGCTCACATCTTAATTAAGCCTGTTAAGCAATATAGCAAATTGAGAGAGAGAAAATAAGATAATCCTAACATTTGGCCATTCTTTGTATTAACTCCATAGACAGGGAGCCGTAATTAGTGCTAACCAGTGCTCATTTGCAAGTGTGTGATAAGGCACAGCATGTCCACAGTGTGAGTTCTGTGCTAGGGCCCTTGTAGGGAAAAACTGTGTGAACACAAACTTTTTAGTGGCTCCTCATATGTTATGGATATCCTTACAGATGAAACTTGTCTTACATTTGGTTAGAGTTTCATGTCACTTAGACATTGGCCATAATTCATGAAACACTGTTAGATTGATGTGATTTAATGGCGGTTTCCCCTGTGTTACCATATTCCCTCATTCATACAGATGGGTTACCAGCCTGTTTTATTGTTTGCATGTGCCGTAACGTGATTCATAAATGCACAGCATCACATAACAATAACACCTGCTTCATATTTTAGCTTTAGGTCAATATATAACAACTCTGATTATATTTGTGAAGACAATTTTGATCTGTTTGGAATGGCCTTTGTGTAATTGCACCTGAAATATCGGACTGGTCTGTTTCAACAACACTTACCAGTTTCTCAAGTAAGACAATACATTTCTTTCTTGATTAATAATAGCCTCCTTTTCGTGCTTAAGCACCTGCTGCTTCACAGACCAAATGAGAGCCCATTATGCACAATGGCTAGTATATGGTGCAGTGTGGAACATGGGAGAGCACTGCCACACTCATGGGGCTACACATGCCCATACTGTAGAGTGGCATTTTCCTCAACCCTACTCCCTTATGGCCATAATTACACTGAACGCTGATAAACCTGTTGTCTTGCTGCCTATCAGTAGCCAGCAGATGCATACTGTCTATACAGATGCAACATTTAAACTACCCTTTTCTAATATTTTCACAGATAAGTTACGTACAAGATACACTACACACCAGACGTTTTGCTTGAAAAGTAAGCAAAAGATTGTGGGAGAATAAGCTGTGAGAAGGACCCTCTGTAGTCTTCTGGGATCAGACAGCACTTGCTACATGAATGTCTCTCAAATGTGCTGTAGCCTTCGATGGATGGAGACCCTGAAATACGACACAGCTAATGAAGGCTGTGTGTCGACGTCTGTCTATCTACAAGGCTTCCTTGACTCAACTGTGGTCATTAGCGCCCAGGTCAAAATCATTGTGTTCTACTGTGATGTATTCAGAAGGTTTGACTGACTGTAGAAAGAAAGAAAGAAAGACAGAGAGACAGACAGAAAGAAATAAAGAAAGAAAGAAAGAAAGAAAGAAAGAAAGAAAGAAAGAAAGAAAGAAAAAGAAAGACATTTTAATATCAGTATAGCCTTGTTAGCATTCTCTTGGCATCTCTCATTCCAATAGTACTCTACATCTACTAAAAAATTATTCCACTCATTTCTCAGGCAACGACCAATAAGAATGCACTAATGTTCATATTTCTCTTAGTTGTGGCCTTGGTTTGCATACAATATTCCCAATGGCCATAACATCTACATATTTTTAAAAAATCTTCAAACGATCCGTACTGTTAAGACGCAATAGTAACATCCACATTGTTACAATCTACATATCGTCAGTATGGTCAGGAAACTCGCACAAATTCAGGCCAAATATGCAAAATCATAAACATTATAATAATGATGCCAGAGTTGTTGCCAGGCATTGAGAGCAGGAGTATGCAGTATGCTAAGTAGCTTCTCCTCTTTGCGTGGTTCTGTTGACTGTTGGCCACCACAGGCCGTGCTGGCAGAGCCAATGAAGCTGTAAGATGGTCCCCCCAGGGCTGAGAGCAGTCTGTGAGGAGAGGAGTGCACCAGGGGCAGGCCAGGCCACTGAGAGCAGTGGCAAGCAGGCCTCAGGGTCTCGAGGTGGCGGCGGTCAAAGTCTGCACTGCAATGAAGCTGAGGACCGCCGCTACATTCAGCTGCGAGCCATCTTCAATATCAGACACAGGACCTTAGCAACTATGTTTATATAGAGCCAAGCACATTGAGAAAAGATCCCCTTTCCCCTCTTGACTACAATCTCTCTCACACGGTGTGCTCTCTCTTGTTTATTTCGGCTAATTCTACTACACATTTCTATAAGCTCAGGAAACTGGCAACAACAGCGTGGACAGAACATGGACGACATTTCTGCACACGTGATCCAAGCTCATCATTGGACATCACTTAAGCTCATCACTTAATAATTCACATTAGTTATTATTTAGTGCCCATTGCACTACAGTACCAATTGAGCTGCGCAAGTAAGTGTAAACCAACAAACTGCAGACCACATTTCCTAAATGCCAAAATATTCTGTTAATGCCACACACACAGATATGGCAGCGCACGTTCCACTCAATAGTGTGGGGCAAACATACATGCCAGTGTGTGTGTGTGTGTGGGAGGGGGGGTGTGTATGTAGAGAAACTGTGTTATCAGAGGCCGCCAGCTCACTAATCCCCAGCAGTACACTGAGCCTTTTCTGACAGGAACGCATGCAGGGAATACTAATCCAATGGACTCCAATGACACACTCACGCACATGTTAGGATTCATATACAGTATGTATGGTTCTGTTTAGAGAGTGATGACACTAGTACATACAATCACATAAAAGACCATCTATTGTCAGTAAAAGCTACATGGTATGAAGGGTCCAACCAGTGTAAGAGTTTTTATTGGTTCATATAGTTTGCTATAGTTTGTAGTTAGTAGGTGTTTATATGAGTGTAAAATCAAGTGAATACAGTATCAACACATGCCGTTTAAGTTTACAGAGAGGTTAAGGCCTTGTAGTGGGTCAATGGTACTAATCCATGCCTTAGTGTAACGTTTAGCAACAACAAAGGCATGATAAATGAAACAGTGGTTAAATCAAACAAACAGAGATCAACACATACAATAACCCACGAGAACAGAAACACCAAACAAACACTAAATACTCGTGGGTGAGTAGTCAACTCAAAACAGGTGCAAAAGACGGGGAGGGGAGGGACTGCCACGACGCCTTGGGCGGTGGTATAGCGAACCGGCGGAGAGGGAGCCTGGACACACCCCCGGACCTAGGTGTGACAGTACCCCCCCTCCTCCTAGGCGCGGCTCCAGACGACGCCACCCGTGGGTGCGCCAGGTGACCCCGAGGCCTCGGCAATGGCCGGTCCGGGCGGCTGGCGTGGAAGGCGGTCTTCAGCTGGGCATCCAGGACATCCGCCGCCCGGACCCAGCTGCGCTCCTCAGGACCATACCCCACCCAGTCCACCAGGTACTGGATCTGCCGACCCCGCCACTGGGAGACGATAATGCGGTCAACCGCGTACCCCGGAGCCCCCGCTACGTCCAGCGGGGGTGGCGGTACGACGGGGCCAGCATCCGCACCTAGTGGACCAGGAACCATCGGCCTGAGGAGGGAGACATGGAAGGTGTTATATAGTATGTCGTAGGGCGGAGTGAGCTCCAGGGTGACGTATACATCGTTAAGCCTACGGAGTACCTTGAAGGGCCCCACGTACCGGGGAGCCAACTTACGACACGGCAGGCGGAGTGGGAGGTCCCGGGCCGACAGCCACACCTGGTCGCCTGGCTAGTAGCCCGGTGAGTCTCCTCCTGTTGGCATGCTCCTTCTGTCGTGCACGGTGGGCCTTCGCACAGACCCTCTCGGACCGCCGGAACCAGCCCTCCACAGCAGGTGTGTCACAGGGGTCCGTCCCCGTCCAGAGGCACAGCGGCGGTTGGTATTCCAGCACCGCCTGGAACGGTGACAACCCTGTGGAGGACTGGCGCAGAGAGTTCTGGGCGTATTTGGACCACACAAGGTACTTGGCCCAGTCCCCAGGGTTGTCCTGACAGAAGGAGCGCAGGAACCTCCCAAGTTCTTGGTTTGTCTGCTCCGCCTGCCCGTTGGACTCCGGATGGTACCCGGATGTGAGGCTCACCACGACCCCCAGGCAGGCCATGAAGGCATGCCAGACCCGTGACATGAACTGGGGGTCGCGGTCCGAGACGATGTCCTTGGGTACTCCGTAGGGCCGGAAGACCTGCTGGAAGAGGACCTCCGTGGTCTGCATGGTGGTGGGGAGGCCCGGGAGGGGAACGAAGCGGACCATCTTCGAGAAGCGGTCCACGATGACGAAGATGGCCGTGTTCCCCTCCGACCTGGGCAGGTCCGTCAGGAAGTCCATGTGGGTCCATGGACATTCTGGTATCGACAGGAGGTACAGTTTGCCAGTAGTTCCGCTCCGCGGTCGACAGCTTCTTGGAGAAGTAGACGCAGGGATGGAGCTTAGGCGGCGTCCCCTGGTGCTGGCTGAGCACCGCCCCCACGCCTACCTCCGAAGCGTCGACCTCCACGACGAACTGTGTCTCTGATCGTCCGGGTGGAGGAGGATCGGGGCAGACGTGAACCGGGACTTCAGCTCGTTGAAGGCGGACTCTGCGTCGGGGTTCCACCGCAGGGTTGTAGGGGCCCTCTTCAGGAGGGACGTCAGCATGGCGGCGATGGAGCTGAAGCTCCGGATAAAGCGGTGGTAGAAGTTGGCGAAGCCCAGGAAGCGCTGGAGTCCCTTGACGGTCTTCGGACTTCACCGCCTCCACCTTGGGCTGTTCCATGTAGACCCCCTCCGGAGATATGCGGTATCCCAGGAAGGAGATGGTGGACTGGTGGAACTGGCACTTCTCCACCTTGGCGTACAGATGGTACTCACACAGACGGCGCAGCACCGCACGTACGTGGCCCACATGATCCGCCAGGGAGATGGAGTAGATCAGGATGTCGTCGATGTAGATCAAGACAAACCTCCCTAGCAGATCATAGAACACCTCATCTAGAAAGGACTGGAAAATGGCAGCCCGAACGGCATGACAAGGTATTCGTAGTGCCCCGACGTGGCGCTGAACGACATCTTCCACTCATCACCCTTCCTGATGTGGACCTGGTGGTACGCACTCCGGAGGTCCAGGCGGGTGAACACACGCGCCCCCCGTAGCTGCTCGATGGCGGAGGGGACCAGAGGCATCGGATACCGGAACTTGATGGTGACGTTGTTCAGTCCCCGGTAATCGATGCATGGTCGGAGGCCACCGTCCTTCTTGCCCACGAAGAAGAAGCTGACCGACGCCGGGGAACGGGAGCGTCGAATCTGTCCCAGCACCAGGGCTTCTTCCACGTACTTCCCCATGGCCTCCGTCTCCGCCAGAGCCAGGGGGTAGATCTTGTTCCTGGGGGGCGCAGACCCAGGCAGCAGGTCGATGGCACAGTCCCAGGGCCTGGGAAGAGGGAGACACTTTGCCTGTTGCTCCGAGAACACGTCCTGGTAGGCGGAGTACTCGGGCGGGATCTTCTGTCGCAGGGCGCTCACTTCAACCCCCACCAATGCGGGACCACACATTGCGGATATGCAGGTCCCCCGGCAGGTGGCGCCCCATCCTCGGATCCTCCTCTTGCTCCAGTCAATGCGTGGGTTGTGTTCTTCTAGCCATGGGAGGCCGAGGATGAGCTGGTGGTTTGATGTGTCCATCACCAGCAACTCCGCCGTCTTCCTGTGGCAGCCCAGAAGCGTCAGCGTGAACGGACCGGCCCAGTGAGTGACGGTACCGGAACCTATCGGGCGCCCGTCTAGCGCGTGGACCGGGAGCGGCCAACGCAGCTCACTGAGCGGCAACCCCAGGGCGGCCACCAGGTCCCGAAGCTCCCGGCCACGCCAGAATCGATCAGGGCCTCTGCCAACAGAGAGAGAGAGCCGTTAGCGACCGCGGAGAGCACGACGAACGGGCGCGCTATACGCGTCTCGCGTTGCGGACCCGCCGTGCGGGCTTCCGCGGTCTGACCACTCACCTCCTGTTTGTTCCGCTGGCGGTAGAGAGCACAATCCCTCCGGACGTGCCCCACCTCGCCACAGAACAGGCAGAGCCCCAACTGATTCCGACGGTTTCGCTCCTCTGCTGAGAGCCTCGCAATCCCCAATTCCATCGGCTCTTCCATCGTCTCCCGGGGAGAGGACGGAACACGGGCCGCGCCCATGCGGTCCCGCTCGCGGATCTGGCTGTCGATGGTAATCGCACAATCGACATATGCATCCAGCGACAGGTCCGCACCCACGCATGCCATCTCTGCGCGCACCGGGGCCCACAGGCCCTGGGCGAAAGCTACTCGGAGGGCGGGTACGTTCCAGCATCTAGACGCCTCGATCGTGCGAAACTCCAGCGCATAATCCGCGGCGGTACGGCTACCTTGGCGCAGATTGAACAAACGCTCGCCCGGGTCCCGTCCCTCCGCGGGGTGATCGAACACCGCACGGAAGGAGGCGATGAAATCAGGGTAGGAACGCGTGACGACCAACCCCCCCCGCTCCAGAGCACCGTCGCCCACTCCAGGGCCCGCCCAGTGAGGAGAGAGATGACAAAGGAGACCTTCTCCGTGTTGGAGTACGCGAGGCCTCCGAAAAAGAGATCGCACGTGAGAAGGAATCCCCTGCATCCCTCTGGCCGACCGTCGTATTTGTCCGGGACGGCCGGCCGGAGCTCACTCACCGGGACAGACGGAGCCGCTCCACCCCCCGTGGGACCGAGAGCCAGCCCCGCTTCTAGCGCGGCCGGTCCCCCGGCCTCGTGGAGTAGGTGGCGAGAGACGGAGAGCTCACGCAGGGCTGCAAGCACCTCCGTGAGCCCCCTCTCCATCGCCTGGCATCTCTCCTCCACCGCCGCCAACCGCCCGTCGGTACCAGCACCATCGCCGAACCCGGCCGCATCCATGCTGAGGCAGGAGACAGAGAGAAAAGAAACACAAACCAAACACACTGAACAAAATGGGTATAAGGTGGGTTATTCTGTAACGTTTAGTAACAACAAAGGCGTGATAAACGAAACAGTGGTTTAATCAAACAAACAGAGATCAACACATACAATAACCCACGAGAACAGAAACACCAAACAAACACTAAATACTCGTGGGTGAGTAGTCAACTCAAAACAGGTGCAAAAGACGTGGAGGGAAGGGGCTGCCACGACGCCTTGGGCGGTGGTTAGTGAACCGACGTGGCAGCGTGCCGGCAGAGAGGGAGCCTTGACCACATCCCAACATTCACAATGCATTTCAATGTGGGGGGTGGAGCTTCTGAGGGAGCACCAAATGGCATTGAAGAGAGAGGTGTTTTTGTTTTGATTCCAGATCGAATTTCGCCAGCGTTATCAAGAATGGTAAGACAAAAGTGATCTAAAGTTTTTTTTTCTATGTCGTCAAAATCCGTGTCAGTTAATGCTTCTTGGCATCGCCTGGGAGCTCATCATAATACAAATGAATATATACTAAATAGCCTAATTCAGCATAATAAATTAAACAATTATAAACAGAGACTGCAAAACCCATGTGAATAGCCTACATCTGAAACTGTTTCACCACTGTTTAAGTTTGGTTGCTAGGCCACAGCCATTTGTTGTCACCAAGTTGTCACCAAGTTGTCACCTCAAGCCGACCAGATGAATACCTTTAAATGAAAATCTGCAAATATAAGTAACTTAATATGTGTTTTTATACTATAAAACCTACTATATAACAGTAGCAATGTCAATGCACTTTGTGGACAAAATACAGTACAGTATGCTTCTCAGAAACAAGGGAAGTAAATGTCAGTTTCAGTTGCAGATCCAGTTCCAGTCCATGATCGATGGAACATTTTTTTTACCTTGAACGCCTCCACAAGAATATACATTGAGGTAAAGACAACCGAGTCAACAGAGTCAAGGGTTAACAAAAGTTCAGTATCGCTTATCACAGCACAATTTCACTTTAGGATTTTATATTTAGTGTAATGTATGTTTAATGAGTTAAAATCCTTTATTTCTCATCTCTCTACTTTAGGAGACAACCATTCTTTACACCACTTATCTAGTTCTCCCTATAACATTTACTTGCTCTCTCATGCTTTCTCCCCTTCCCTCCTGTTTTCTACCTCTCATGTATTTCACTCTCTCTCTCTATCACTCTCACTCTCACACTCTCTCTGTCTCCTAGTAACTTGCCAAGTCTCTCTCTCGCTGTCTCCTACTGATCAGGGAAGGTCAAGAACGTTACATAGAAGCAAAGAGGAGATAATCCCACATATTAAAGCAGGCTGAGGCCACTAATGCCAGACAAATAGTGAGCTATTCACATTGCAGACTACCGCTGATCACTATCGACTGCTGGCTGAAAGGATGGCGAGCCGCTCACAGAGCCATTGTCAGTCAAAATGGAAGACGTCGGCCACATACTGGGGAGCCGAATTGAAACATAACCGATGCCGTGTTTTTAATGCTTATATTTCTTTCTTGCCTATTTACAAATGTTACAAGAGTGAAAACTATCCAATAAAAATACTACATCTACAATAATGTGGTGTAAACTAGAAATACCTCATTATAGTACATAAATGTACTTGAATGTACTGTAATTTTTTAGATGTATCCGTGCCTGACATAACAAAATTTTGTCTTTGGAGGGAAATGTGTCTATTTATAATTATTCCAAAAGCTTGCTCCATGTAAACAGTGAACTAAAGGCAAAATTCTGTTTTTATATTTACTAATTTATGCTCAAAGGGAATAAGGATTTGTGCAGAAACAGTAGTGTTTCCAATAGTAAAGACAGCATTTCCCATAAGCCTCATTGTTTCGTCAAAGAACTTGCTTGATTATCTGGAGAAAGCATCTTTGTATTGAAGATAATACAATAATAGATAATAGATGTACAGTAGAGGTATTGTAGATCGCTACATCAGCCATTTTGAAAGCATAATATCTATATTTTAAAATAAAACAGTATTTATTGATTTAAACATAGAATATATAGATTTTATGATGCAAAAATTATGTACATTGTTTTGTTTGAGCAGTGCAGTGTACATTACGATTATATAGAATGAAGGAAGCATGATCATTTCATTATTCTTCTCTCAGACTGGTAACTCTATATTAAAGATTAAATTCAATCCGTCTAATCCGCAATCTCAGTGCATTTGTGCTGTTAAATTAAATTACTTTGAATTCAATCTTTATGTAATTGATAGCAATTTGTTGGTTTTCATATTATGTTTCCTTATGATTCCAGATGCTGTTCTACTTGGCTAATTCCTAATTATATCTCAATTTTCCTCTTAGAAATATCCATCCTCACAGTTAGTGTTAGGCAATAAAAGAGTAAAACCTAGTACACTTTCACTGAATGTGCATGTACTATATTTCTGTGCATGTGACAGCGTGCGCACACTTGTGCCATTGTAGTAGGACAAGAGGGAGAAGCTTGGGGGGGCCACATAATCACATAGAGTGGCCCCCAAGTCTGAACATTAATCATTATAAGCAGCAATGACAGGGAAATCAAAGGCCTGGCCCCTGTAGCTCTACTCACTGCCTCAATGGCCTCTAGGGGACCCCAGATGTACTTACCTGCTCAAGCTGGGCCTCCGGGAGACAAAGGAAGAATTAAAGGCATGAAGAAGTGGGGGGGAAGCACGCTGGAAAGACAGAAAGTAAATAAGAAATAAGGAAAAAGAGAAATGGATAGTATTTTAAAGCTGTGGCAAGGTGGAGGGACATTTGGGTAGAGAGAGGAGAAGGCGTCTGGCTGCACTTTCTAAGGAGCATCGTTCAGCTATGTCTGCCGCAGAGTGGAGCACTCACGTGCTATCATTACAGCAGGGCCTGCGCTCCTGATGCCTGGCTACACACATGCGCACGCACGCACGCACATTCACCAAAAACATGTTCTCTATCACTTAGCCCCCTTCTGCGCACGCACATGTTCATGCATACCGTAAAAATGCACCTTGACACATAAACATACACAAAAGGAATCTACGCACATTTTCTCACACATGTACACATACATATTGCTATGTTATATGGCAGATATGATAGCCAAACATATGTTAGCTAATTATTAAGCTACTAGTATTAATTGTAACATGATGAGCTCAGAGTTGTCATCGTTTTTCCCAACATGGAAATAAATAGCCTAGTCATAGGTTGTGAACTATTATTTGTGTGTATTAAAGGGTATTGTAAGGTAGCGGCTCTTGCGAGTGGTAAGGGAACTCCCACCAGAACAGGGAGCGCACATACCTATCCTCTCTAGTGGACCAACACATCCTGTGAATGTTGCACCTGTGTCAAACTGAAAATGGAAAGGGTTCCATGCATGGGCAAGCTATTGCTTTATATTGCATTATATTCATCAGGCACAAATAGTAACAGAGTTTACATGTGTCTATATGTGTTCTATATGTGTTCATATAGAGGGATTTGAGATTGCTGCTATAAAGTGCTGAGAACGGAAAATACACATGTACACAGTCCTGACAATCGATGTAACCAGCAGAATGAGCTGTAATCTTTTTTTTTACTCAAAATTTGGTTTGTTGAGTATGACTATTTCAATTAAATATTACAGTCCCTTTTAAATTGATTCTGTTGACACACTGTCATAGTAGGTATGCCTGTTTGTGTGTAAGTACTTGGAGCGTGAGATTACACTACAGTGCTTGGTGTTCTGATACAGGGTTGTGTGTCAGGCAGATGGTATAGATGGTAGCGGATATAAGCAACAGTGGCAGCGATATCCCTTTGCTAATCCCCTCTTTGAGAGCCTGTCTGTCTACGATACAAAGCTAGCCCAGTACCACTCTTCTGTGAACACATCTGACTAACAAATCGCACACTGGTCCCCTTCTGGATAAAACCCGTTGACGACTGGCTCTTATTACCCTGTTTGCCACAACCACAAAGTTGTTTTTCCTTTATTCACTCACGTTCACAGTCTGTTTGCTTCGCTTGTCATTGTGTTGTTTTTCCTAACCCAAGTTATTCTTTCTATGTCTTCTGCCCTGTCTTGTTTAAAGGCTGGAGTCATTTTCTTATTGTCAACGTCTATGAACAGCACAAAGTCAACAATGTGTACATTGCATTCTCCCACTAACAAGCATCGCCCATCTAACCAATGGCAGATACAGCTTATATCTGGGAAGTCAAAGAACGCCATTGTTTTGTCAAATAAGATCAATATAAAGAAACTATTGGAAAAGGCGCACAGGAACGCAATGTTGCTTGGTTGACACGGTTCATCATTATGATGAACAATGGCGTGTACAAACGTTCATTACACTGGAGTCTACCTGAAAGGAATTACTGTCACTCAGTTGATTCATGAAAAAGTACACTGCTCATTCATGTTTAAAAAAAAGATTCACATAATAATAGATCAGCTTTACATATTATAAATATACATAATAATCTATACACAAAAAGGGTAATATGACTACTGTGGTTCAGGCAAACAAATAAAAGAACATCAACATACATTAATATGTTTACATACACATGATATAAAAATTATTTGGCTGCCATTTGAACTGTTGAAGTGACAGAGATAAAATAAATTAAAGAATGACACATTATAAAATAGTGTGTGTGTGTGTGTGTGTGTGTGTGTGTACGCGCGCGCATGTACATGTGCATGTGTGCTGTCACATGCTATCACCAGTATATTTGCCAGAGTGTGATGAATGAAAAAGGATATTGTGTGTCAGATGCAACCATTAGTTTTCTTCAGCATGGCAAGCCCAGCCCTGTTAACATGCATTAACTAACACACACTGTACATTTGCGCTAGATTTCCTGTGGTGTTCCAGTTAAAGGTAACCCCCTCAAACAAGGAACCACATAATTGCACAAACATGCATGGCTGTGGGAAAGGTTTTGAGAATATTTCTTTTTTTAGCAAGTCGCTACACACTGCTACCTTCTGGCAGATAACTAATTATTGGTAGGTGATGGTTATCATGTTGTGTGGGTGGACAGGGAAACCCACACAGGTGTTGCTCTGAGGACTGTGCGGGCGTGTCCAAAACCCATTTGATTGACATCTCCCTGACTACACATACATTTTAGTGCACCTGTAACAGCGAGAAAACTGACACTGTTATTTCTTATCCGGAGTCTGGTCAAGGGGGCAGCAGCTCCAGCAGGGGACCCCAAACATCTCGAGCCACATTAACCAGTTCTAACCGGGAAATCCCGAGGCGTTCCCAGGCCAGTGAGGACATATAATCTCTCCACCTACTCCTGGGTCTTCCTCAAGTCCTCCTCCCAGCTGAACGTGCCTGGAACACCTCCCTATAGAGGCGCCCAGGGGACATACTTACCAGATGCCCGTACCACCTCGACTGGCTCCTTTCGACGCAAAGGAGCAGCGGCTCTACTCCGAGTTCCTCACGGATTGGCCGAGTTTCTCACCCTATCTCTAATGGAGACGCATGACACCCACCTGAGAAAACCTATTTTGGCCGCTTAAACCCGTGATCTCGTTCTTTCGGTCATGACCTACCTTTCATGATCATAGGTGAGGGTAAGAACAAAAATTGCCGGAAGATCAAGAGCTTTGCCATCCGGCTCAGCTCTCTTTTCATCACAACAGTGCGGTAAAGTAATTGTAATATCGCTCCCGCTGCTCCGATTTTCCCGCCAATCTCTCGCTCCAATGTCCCCTCACTCGCAAACAAGATCCCGAGGTACTTGAATTCCTTCACTTGGGGTAAGGACTCATTCCTTAAACAGAGTAGGCACTCGGTTTTCTGCTGAGAACCATGGACTCATGGACTTAGCGGTGCTAATCCTCATACCAGCCGCTTTACACTCGGCTGCGAACCGATTCAGTGAGTCCTGGAGGTCACAGACCGACAATGCTATCATCACCACATCATCTGCAAAAAGCAGCAATGAGATCCACAGGCCACCAAACCGCAAACACTCCCCACCATGACTACGCCTCGATATCATCCCATGAATATCACAAAAAGGATTGGTGACAAAACACAGCACTGGCGGAGACCAACTCCCACCTGAAATGAGTCCGACTTACTGCCGAGAATCCGTACACAGCTCTCGCTTTGGGCATACAGGGATTGCCTTTAAATAGGACCCCCTCAACCAAAACTCCCGCAGCACCTCCCACAGTATCTCCTGGGGGACCCGGTCATACGCCTTCTCCAAATCCGCAAAACACATGTAAACCGGAAGGGCATACTCCCAGGCCCCCTCCAGGATCCTTGCAAGAGTAAAGAGCTGGTCGGTTGTTCCATGACGGAATCTGCATTGTTGTTCTTCAATCTGAGGTTCGACAATCGGCCTAACCCTCCATTTCTGGACGGATCTCATCAATCCCTGGGGCTTTGCCACTGTGGAGTTGTTTGACTAGCTCAGTGAGCTCCCCCAGGGAAATTGACGATGATCCCCCATCAGCCTCCAGCTCTGTCTCTACAATAGACAGCGTGTCAGTCGGATTTAGGAGTTCCTCAAAGTGTTCCTTCCACTTCCCAATAACCTCCTCAGCATCCCATCCTTACTGTACACAGGTTAGATGGTTCCCCGCTTCCCCCTCAGATGCTGCAGCCCTTCGGGCCCATCGGTACCTTGCAACTGCCTCCAGAGTTTTCTGGGACAATATATCGCAAAAGGCCTCCTTCTTCAGTTGGACAGCTTTCCTGACCTCCGGTGTCCACCACGATGTTCACGGGTTAACACGCCTTGAGGCACCTAAGACCTTGAGACCACAGCTCTCTGCCACTGCTTCAGCAATGGAAGCTTTGAACATTGCCCACTCAGGTTCAATGTCCCCAACCTCCACAGGGATGCCAGAGAAGCTCCGCCGGAGATGTGAGGTGAAGATCTCACAGGCAGGTGCCTCCTCCAGATGTTCCCAGTTCTAACTCGTTTGTCTTCCCCCACCCCTTAACCCAACTCGCCACCAGATGGTGGTCTGTAGCCAGCTCTGCCCTTGTCTCGATTGTCCAAAACATGCGGACTCAAATTAGATGATACACAAAATCAATCATCGACCTTCCATCTAGGGTGCTCTGGTACCACGTACATTTATGAGCATCCTCATGTTTGAACAAGATATTTGTTATAGACTGTCCATAACCAGCACAGAAGTCTAACAACAAATGCCTGCTCGGGTTTTGATCAGGAAGGCCATTCCCAATCACAACTCTCCAGGTGTCTCCAACATTGCCCACGTGCACATTGAAGTCTCCCAGTAGAACAATGGAGTCCCCTACTGGAGCCCTACTCCTACTGGAGTCCCATACAGGACTCCATACAGGGTCTACAGGAAGGTTGAATACTCAGAGCTGCTGTTTGATGCATATGCACTGACAACAGTCAGAGCTTTTACCCCCACAACCCGTAAGTGCAGGGAGGCAACCCTCTCGTCTACCTGGGTAAACTCCAAAGTAGCGGCGCTCAGACTGGGACTCGTTAGTATCCCCACACCCACCTGGCGCCTCACACCCTGGGCAACTCCAGATTGAAATAAAGTCCATTCCCAATCCAGGAGAACGGTTCCAGAACCAAGACTGTACGTAGAGGTAAGCCCCACCAGATCTAAATGGTAGCGCTCCACCTCCCGCACAAGTTCTGGCTCCTTCCCCCACAGCAAGGTGTTGTGCTACGTCCTCAGAGCCAGCCTCTGCCACCCAAGTCTGGTCTGTCGAGGCTCCTAACCTTCGCTGCCACCCATTTGACAGTGCACCCGACCCCCACGGTTCCTCCCACGAGTGGTGGGCCTATAGGATGAAGAGGAGGATTGTGCCTGTTCGAGCTGTGCCCGGCTGGGCTCCATAAGGGTCTTCTGAGCCATTTTTTGTCTGGCTCCTTCCCTGAGACCACTTTGCCTTGGAAAACCCTACCAGGAGCACAAGGCTCCAGACACCACAGCTCTCAGGATCATAGAGACATACAAACTGTTTCTGTTTGTTTGTATTGTATTACAATGACCACATTTGAAGAACAGATCAACCCAACCTCTACCTATGAGGTTTTACAATTGTATTTTGCATTATATTTGGTCCCCCATGGCTGTTGAAGTACTATTTTACCTTTATGGGGTGTGTGTGGGCATGGCTTGATGTTGTCTGTGTGGCAGAGAATGCCGTGGTTCACAGGAAACAGGTGTGGGCCAATTGTCTAATTACTAATAAACAACAGATAACAATCCCCCTTGGCTGTATAGTATTTGATGATACTTATCAAGAAAGACCATGCTGCTTGAAAGTATTATCTACATATACAGCATATACCGTACATATACAATTATGTCCATTTCCACATTTTACAATTATAGCCCTGACACAACAGAAAATAAAAAACATGATAGTTATATAATATATAGTATTATATGCACCATGTGAGTACACATTACTGATGATTAACACATTTCTATAGTATTACTGTATATACAGTATATGTATTATTATATATAATATTTTTATTATTATTATTATTATTTATATTTATATTTTTATATACTATTCTAATTATTCTGTCAGGGACAAACAGAACACTTTTCCATACAGTCAGTGAAATGCTTTCAGTACAGTGCAATCGCTGTAAAGAAAAAGTCAAAGAACAAAACCACAACCGGAATGCAGACAAATGTATCTTATTGAAAAAAGCTAAATTACTCCCAACAATACCAGACAAGCAGGAGAGACATATTGTATCAAATTCATCAAGTCATGCCCGAGAGAACTAATGTGTGCCCAGCAAAACCAAGAAGGTCGGGTCGGAGGATACAGTCAACGATGCTTTTGATCCACCAATTAGGTGTATTTAGATTTGGTAAACATGTTAACTGGGGAGATAATGAGCCTGTGGCATTTATCATATCCTCCATTCATATGCCTCTTCATCCACTGTGTCCACACTGTGAACAGCCTCTCATTTGCCAGTTAAATAAATATTAACTGTTCAAGTGTGACCACGTGCGGTGGCTCTTTCAACGGGCCAGGTTTGTTGCTATTGTTATTGTTAACAATGGGACTTGTTTTTTTGATTCCAAACATGTTCTCTTATGGTCTTACACTATTTCTCCAACCTTTCTTTCTCTCGCCTTCTCAAGCCAAATTTCTGTAAATCCAACCGTAAATCATGTGTCGCTATGTTAGCGATAGCTACGCCGTAAGGTCCATGCAGCCATGTCCCCAAGCCTTCTCCTATACGCCGTACATTACGCCGTAGCCTGCGGCTCGTCTCTCCAAAAATGGAAATACAATCCATATGCAAATTTAACTACGCGATGCATAGTTAAATTTGCGACGCAGAAACAGCTGTTTTGTGAACACGTTCTCAATCCCAACTCGTCAAAAATTGCAGCTTGGTCAATGGCCTTTCTTGTCAATTTTCGAAGCGTTAAAAAGCCTTTGGCGTCTAAGGATGAAGACTTCAGTCATTGACTGTTACGGCAAGACTACAGAGTTACCACCGGTTTATTTTTAGCTATATGGGCATGCAATTTCAGCGCAAGTATTAGCTCCTGGTTGTAGATAAATAATCAATATACAATCCAGTTAAAATGTAATTACTTACATTGTAAATCACTTGGGCTGAAATTGCATGCCCATATAGCAAAACATTTACCTGTGGTAACTCTGTAGCCTTGTCGTAACAGTCAATGACGAAGTCTTCATCGTACGACGCCAAAGCAATTCAAAAAATTACGAGAAAGGCCATTGACCAAGCTGCAATTTTTGACGATTTGGGAATGAGAAATTGTTGGTTTTGCAGATGCAAACCCATATGTTAGTGTGCTTGTCGTTTTGGATCTCTAGGCCAAAGTCCTGTACATGCACAGACAGTGTGACTAACTCCGTTTAATCATGAGATTTTAGCAATTTTTTTATATAACCTGACATGTCAGATATCTGTGTCTGTTAAGAAACATCCAACTGGAGAGCCTTCCATTGAGACTGTTTCAAAAGGGCTGGCGCTTTCAAAAATCTTGGCAAGAGAGTGGATGAACCCTTGAACCAGCAGAGTCAATGATGATTGGTCACACATTAGGTGTATCGACCTAAATCACAACAATTTCAAGCTCTCCAGACTGATTCCTGCGCCAAAGTCAAACTGAACCTAGGCTAGTTTTTATATGCCTTGAAAATTAACCTAAGACTACAACTTAACATGACTTGAAAGGGATTTCCCTAGTGTTTCCTTGTTGTCCGGGCAGCGAAAATGCAGTCAGTGCACTTTTAGTAATACTATTTTCTATTGGAACACATTGGCTGACATTCTAGATTGCCAAGACAGACGTAGCCTGCTCAGCACAGCCCCAAAGGGGGTCCACTTTTCAGGTTCTCATATTTTAAAGGCTAAACACCACTTATATCTGATTTAGGTAGAAGAAACATCATTAAAATTAAGCAATAAATAAACTATCTAAACATCTAATATTTATTAGGATAATTACCTTTGAGTTGTTTTCAGACCAGGAAGGCATTTAAGCATGCCAATGCAACCACATATTCAGTAAATAGCCTATCAACCCGTATCAGGTTGTTAAATATAGGCTATATAGATTATGGCAAAATATTATATTTTGTAAATATATCTATATCGGCAGAGGGAACTTTAGCATAGAGCCATACTCGTGCATGACAGAGAAAGGTGCTTTGGCCTACGGGGTTCTGCAGATTAACAGGCTACTATTTGATCATGGTGACAGAATATAACCTATGCCCAAAGAGCCCTCTAGATGTAGTAGTTTACTACGTTCCGGTTCATTTTCTAAAAAGATGAACACCATAACATCTGATTGTATCTGTAACGTCAAAAAAATTGACAAATAAATAAACTTCCCAGCATTCTATTTAAATAGGCTATGATAAATCGGCTATATCGGACTACTATAGTAAGGATTTAACCGGCCAGGACAAAGGTAGTGCGTAGCTGTTTCCCATACTGTACTTCTTCTCCAAGCCGGTAGAGAGAATTGTCTCTTCATGAATGTATTACAAATCTCCATGTCGTAAACTCTAGGGGCGAGCCCTCTAAATCCAGCATTTTTAAGGGCGTGGTATTTAAATGATGCCTGTTTTCAACCATCACATTTATCAACGTGCGATCATTCTTACGCTTGTTTGGCGAGCTACGAATGGTTTCATAAATCACACGGTAGCGCTATCGTAAGATGAATTCTGCGCTCGACTCTGCGGTGGTTTCAATGATAGATTGATAAATGAGGGCCATTGTTTCCCATGGTCAATGTTGTTGTAAGAGATGTTTGATGTTTTGTTACATTTTACAAACATGCTTGTCTAGTCTTCATGCATTTTAAGGGACTTAACTATTATTTTTATTTTACGTCATTGTGTGCCTTGCAAACATCAAGGTTGATGTCAACCTGGGATGGGACAATAATACATAGAAAAGATACTTTTTTTTGGTTTTTCCATCAGTGCATATCATGCACTACAGACGAAACAAGACAAAACAGACAAGTAAGGGAATCTCTGCCATGGAGAAAAGGCATATATTGAATGTGATGTTTGTGACAGACAGAACAGACATTTCCACTGGAGTAGATTCAGAGCAGCTAAACATTCCCCATCCATGGTCTTATTAGAAATGTGCTGACTTGAGCCAACCAAACCACAAGCTTCAGGCATTTGAATTATATAAAAATAATATAATAGTGATTATAATTTCTCTCCGGGAACCATCACCTAATCCTGGTGGTGAGGTTTGTGCATCCCTATGATCCTGAGAGCTGTGTTGTCTGGAGCCTTGTGCTCCTGGTAGGGTCTCCCAAGGCAAAGTGGTCTCAGG
>JAODUK010051352.1:0-19036 GCA_027564635.1 Typhlichthys eigenmanni
TAAACCGGGAGCCCCATGCTTTATGGGCTCAAGTGGTTGCGGCACGCAGCCACAGACGGATGGGTAGAGTCTCTGAATGAACTGCCTTCACCGCTGTGGGGCTATTTGTCACTTCTTCATCCCCCTCATTCTCCTTCAGCCAGGAGAGCGGTGCAGCGGGCTACGGCTGACGGACACCTCGGCTGGCTATTATTTTCTAGAACGTTGCCTCCATTTGTCCGTCCGTCCTCACTTTAGCCTTGCTTATAACCCCTCCACGCGCACATCGCCCACTCCTCGTGGATTTATCTCGTCCTTCGGCTGTTTGTGCATCTCCCGTTCTCCGTGAAACATGGCTGGCTTTGCGTTGTTTTCTCTAGCGCAACCGCAAAGACGGAAAAAATAAAATGTGTTGGCCACATTAAGTCGTTTTCAATTTCTGTGAAGTTCAGGGGAAGTACCTATAATGTGGCGAGCATATGATACCCCTCATTAGTTTTGTGACAACACAACACAATTCTGCCCTGCTCTTGGAAGTCAACGGCAGTGCCAATCAGATAGTTTAAGCGACGCCACACACACGCAGGCCACTTGTGAAACAGTTTGCCTCTCGCCACACAATCACGGCGCTGGTATATGGCAGAGCAGAGAACAAAGCCAGCAAGTCAGCGTAAATAAATATGAGCACTCTTGCTCTGCAGAGATGGCATCCCTCCTGGTTTAATTATCGCTCTTGTCAATCGCGGTGGGAGAATACGTCTCGCATCTCTCGCCGACCGCTTTTCGCACCCGAGATGCTCAGACACCCTTCAGCAAACAGCCAAATCAAACCTTTGACACGGAGGCATTCTTGTTGCCCCAAACAACCCAGGTAACTTTACAGTGTCGAGCCGCTGAATGCCTTTGACACATAAGAAATAGGGTTCTATTCAACTTTGACGATTGTCCCGGGTTTTTCACAAGTGTGCCCGATTTGCACAACAATGGCGTCTGCAGCTCGCTTGAATAACATCTCTGTGGTTATGTAGCTATCTCCCTCCCCCCCCTCCCCCCGCTCCCCCCGCTCCCTCCCCCCGCTCCCCCCGCTCCCTCCCCCACTTCCCCATCCCCTGACTCCAACTCACATTCTGTCACAGGCAAAGCGCATTATTTGATGCCGATATAGGGGCCGTGTGCCTGAAGCCATAGAAATGAAGTCTTGACTGTGCACGTATAAGCAAAGAGGCGCGTGTCTGTTGATGGCTGTGCTGTGATATTATATAGCGGCGGTGTCGAGCCCTTCAGGCCATACCATGAGGACGGCCTCCCCTGAGTCTTGTAGCAGAGGAGGAGCCAACACATTTTGAAAGGTCAAAGCCAGGTGTAACATTATCGTTTAGGCAGTGATGAAGTGCAAACTCACACAGCCTTTGTCTACACACACCCTCCTGGGGCGTCATGTATCAACATTGCGTACGCACGAAAAGGTTGCGTACGCTGGCTTTCACGCACAAAGTGTGATGTTTTTTAAATCAATGCTAGACTGTTCGGGCCGTGGCGCAAAGTCTGCATCTGCCGTGCGGATGTGTGTCAAATCAAGTCAGACTCTGTAATGTGGTGATTTCAAACTGAGAAGTACCAAACCTCACCAAATACATTGTGTGTCCCCTCCAGTTCCTACCATATGGGAAAAAACATATCCGATGATCACGACATATGTTAGATCATGTAGCATAGCTAGCGAAATGTGAGGAGATATTTGGTGTAATTGACAAAATGTGTATTAGCTTACAAATTAGCTTGCAATAGCTGACTATACCTTTAAAGGGACTTCTGCTACATATGTTGGTGAAGTCGGCAGTAAATGGGTCTATAGACATAGTAATGACAATGTCTTTCTATGATTACAGCCACCCTTTCTTCCCGTGAGCTTGTAACTGCCACACTTTCAACTCTTCTCTTTATCGACTTTGATATCCGACTACTACTTTATAGTTTCTGATGTGGTACGGTTCTCGGAACCCGTTGCATTGACTGCTGTAGTCACCATTTGCCACTCCGCTGACTCTTTTATTGCTGATACCGGAGGACAAACTTCCAAGTATACGATTTCTCCTTGTGATCAGCACGTCCATCTAAGTCAGTGTGACAGTGTGTTCATGTTTTGCGGCAGGATAAATCATTCCGATGTGGACAACATGGGGACATGGGTGCATTTATTAACATTTGCACAGATATGTATGGGAGGAGGTGAGGCGGGTCAACGGCTCGTGGGCGTACACTAAATCACACATTTATTAGGATGTACTGTATGAAGGGAAGATGAGCAGGACCTGGTGTTTGACTTTTGTGAGTACGCCATCTTTTAGCGTAAAAGTGTCCAAATTAATATTGTGTGCACAGTATAGGCTATTATTTAGTATATTCTGTTTTCAAGTCACCAGAAATTGGCATCTAAGTGCTTTATTTCAAAAAAAGCTTTGCCGGGGTGCATGCCCCCGCACCCCTCTAACATTTCACTGTCCCCCCAGTTAAAAATCACTCCTACACCCTGGGAAAAACATGTCAATTAATTTCCATTTAGTATTAGTAATGTTGATAGGCTAACTAGAATTGATTGATAGGCTAAGGCCCCAGACAGATAAATATCAAAGGCTATTTTGATAGTAAAGGTTGCAGACCCCTGGCCTAAGGCATCCTGCAATATCAATTCCTAACTTTATGTATGCTGTAGGTGTTTTCCTCAGTGGATAGATGTGTGCCTATGCAGACGTATATGATCAGAATCCCATAACGATGGTATCAACGTGATTGACAGCGGTAAACTCATCAAATAAGCATTGCTGTCTTCCCGTCCATGAGTTGAACAGGTGCAGCGCAGAAGTCATTTACGTCACGCCAGCGACTTACAACAAATCTCAAACCCCTCCCCCTTCCTCATCGGAAGCCATGCAGATGAAAGAGGAGGTGGAGACGCACACTGTAAATTGGATTATTGAAATCATTAGGAGTAAATTACTCCTCCAAGTGGGATACAGCACAGGTTTTAAGCGTGTTTTTGAAATGTCAGCAATTACAGAAGCTTAATCAAGCACTGCAGCGCACACACACACACACTTTATTCGTCATGTTACAAGTGCAATTAGGTAATTTAGCAGAGGCTTTATAGCCAATACACCTTACAATTGACCTATATATGTAATGTTTGTAACCATTATTGTCTTCTGTTTGTATTGTTTTGTTTTTGTATTCTGTACTTGTGTTCAAAAGACCCCCTTAAAAGTGAGATACTTCATCTGAAGGGGCTATCCCAAGCCCCGCCCCTATTTAGCTTTTTTTATTTATCTGACAGAAACTCCTTCAATTGTCTGTTTTGGAGCTTGGGATCAGTAAATTAAAAGCTATAAAGAGCAGGTACTGTAGCAATCTTGCTTAAGAATGCTGGCATGTTGGCATGTTGGGGATTACATGAATATGTATAACAATAATAACAATGTGTATAGTAGGTCTGTACCCCCGGAATGGAATTTAGCTTGTGACCAGGACAAGGACAATTCATCTAATATTAGTTTTTGTGCAGAGTAGTCAAAATACTGAAGCCATAGCCTTTGTGATGGACATTATCTGTATTACTCAGCTCCTATAGATTCATAACAAGCAATGAATATTGGACCTTGGACATAGTAGATGTCATGAAAGCAGAATATTGAGGCATGTGTGTCTCTCTTGTGACAGATGCATGTGCATTCAGCTGTAGAACATTGTACTCTAATACAACCTTTCCCACTAGTTTGGTTACATTTCTTTAAGACAGGTTTCAAAGGAGAATGTGGACACAAATGGAAGCTCTCTGGCTTGTGTGAAAAGCGTGCTTTTCTCCAGCATTGCCTACAGCCTCTAGACAACAGCAGATACAGTATAGTGCTTACCTTAACACATACTGTAGATGTCTGCTGTCTCTAAATTGATTAAAACAAGCCACAGAGCCCTGCTGTTCGTTTGGTCTGAATGTTCTCGCAGTACGATGAGCTTGACAATATTTCCTTGATATGTTTTAATGAAATGACAGACAGATGGAGTAGTGAATGCGTTTACCCTTCTGTACCCTTCTTCTGTTCATTTGAGCCTGACTGAATGTATTCAGGAAAGTGTTCTGGAAAAGAACAATTCTCAATCTCATTACTATAAGATTATGCAGGAGAGCCGTGTGACCTGTTTTTAACGATTTCTGGATACAGAGTTCTATGGCATCCAAGGCCAGGTCAAGCTTATTTATCCTAGCCCTTAATCACATTACTGTACAGTCAGTGGCCAAGGGCTGCACAGGTCCACATTTAACATGGAAACAAACGAACTACAACCCTTATCCCCCCTGCGGGCAAGGAGTAACTATAAACAACTTGGGGGGTAAAAGATGGAAGAACTCTAGGTAGGAAACCATTAAAGGGGTGCCCTTCCAAGACAGCTAGGATGCAATAGGTGGAGAGTGGGGCAGCAACATTAGCATTACACACTAACTGCATGTAATAAATCACCTATTTCCCAAATCATTTTCATAGGCTATGTGCTGACGGTAATGGAAAAATGCAAAGGTTTGTCGCCATTAGCCTATCCTCTAACGCTACATTTTTAGATGCTTCGTGTACCCTGTGATTTCTTTCTTTCTGTCTTTCATGTCATCTCTGCTTGCACACTATTCCTCCATAGATTGCTTTCATCACTCATCTCTGTGCTCATGTACCTGTAATTCTCACCACAACGTATTCTTAAAACACCTTGTGCTTTGGCTACGCTTCACAGCATAGTATCCCTCACATTGCCCTCCTGATCTCCATATGTGGCGGCCATGTTTGTTTGTGAGGGGGCACATCGCGTTACAAAGCCCCTCCTCTCGTTGCTTCTCTGCATATAAAACCTAAGCATTTAGCATGCGTGTTTATGGTCCTCAATAACCCAGAAGTCTTAATAAAAATGAAAGCTGACATGGGCACAAGGGATACTCCACGCTCCCCCTCTTTAATGTCCGAGGCGTTCCATTAAAAGGGAGCACTTCCTCAAGAGTGGAGCTTTTAGCCTGATTACTTACAGGAAGAGAGAGAAAAAAAAAGAAACCAAATGACCTTCACCGCCGCTACCGGTGGCCGTCCCTCGACGTGGGCGCACACGTGACGGGGTACGCGCGCGCGCACGATAGCCCGACGCCTGCCTCTAGGCCCAGACACAAGCAAGCATGCGCGCCCGAGCCGACGGCTAGTTTGTATTCTGTATGTGTGCCACAAGGCCACCTCTCATTTTACATCGTAATTATTATTAGAAGAGAGACGGGGAAGAAGAGAAGAAGAAAAAAAAACAGATCTGCATGTTCAATTAGTGGCTGTGCGATGCCAGATAGATTACACACCAGACTGTCTCATGTCCTCGCATCTGAACTTCTTCAGCCACTGTGCGTTTGAAGCCAGTTGGAGATAAGCGGGGAGAGACTCGCCTCCGCGGGGACACAACTGTTGAGCTCCATTTAATAGGCGGGCCGAAAAACCACTCTCCTGCCGTGAGAGAGACTGCACTTTTAATGACCATCCTGCTTCCGTGGCCTCAGATGTGTTGCTAGATTGCTTGGCGTCCGGCAGACAAGGCAGCCATCTTATTAATAGCAGCACGCCCCACACACAGTCAACCGGGGAGTTCAACTTAGGGGAGGGGCAGCACAGGGGGAGGAAGACCGAGGGGAAAAGAGAGTTGGGGGGGGGGAGCGTTTCCATCTGTGTGATTTTACTGGCCGTGAAGACAGAGAGACAGATGGGCGTAGAGGGTTGAGATTAGATGGAGGAGGAAGGGCAGAAAGCAGCTGCTGAAATTCCACCCCTTTAGCAGAGGACTTCCAAGGCTTACTTGCCTGACGGGGGGGTGGGGTGGGGTGGTGGTTGGGTGATGGATGTACCCCAAGAAAAGAGCCCTCCCCCCCAGGCACGCCCACGTAAAGGCACCACCGGAGCCAGGCCGAAGGAGCCTGCGGTCTTGGAGCGAAGCACGGGCCAGAGGGCTGGGATGATAGAGCAGGATCCAGCTTATTAAATAGGCTTCAGGAGAAGCATGGAAGCGTGTGAAGTAAGCCGTCACTTCTCCACCAACAGGCATGAAAGGAGCCCCCGGTTAGATGGAAAGTCTACTCGCTGCAGGCAGTGATGACAGACTGTGTACAGTGTAAGTGGGAATACTGTCATTAAATACAGACTCACCGGGGAGGCCCAGAACATTGTGTCAATGCTGACTCCCCCTTTCCTTACCTGAGCCTCGTTATTCTGTGTATGAGCAGCAAGTGAAAGGAAGTGTGTGTGTGTGTGTGTGTTTACATGCACGCATGCGTGCGTGCGTGTGCACATCTTATCTAATTTGACTACAGAAATTGAAGCAAGCACAGCCAATGTGACACCACTTCTATTTCAGGGGATAGTATATGAGTAAAAGATTTGCATTTTTATTCACGGCCAAATCAGAGAAGAAAAAAAAAAAAAGAAAAGCCAACCGCGAGACAACGGGTGAACAATACAGAATTGTTTACAGTCTTGTTTCCCGACTCAATTTCCATTCAGAGTGCAAGTTAAGAAACTCAATAAACGCCAATTTCTTTGGACGCAGTTGTCTGCTTACATGGATGAATCTATTATTACAGCCTGCCTGGAACCAGGTGCGCTCATGCCACAGTTTATAATTCATCTGATTATAGATTTATACTTACAATTCTCACTTTTGCCGTTGAGCCAGCCACTTTTGTTTACGGCGTTGTCCTGACAACAGGAACACCGCGCCAGTTGTCGACGCTGCGCTGACGGAGAGAGGAGGGCTGACATGCGAGGGGAGGTTCTCAAAGCAGGTGCAAAAATAATATCTTCACTTGAATTTCCTGTCACATCCCGCGGCCCACTTCAGTCCTAAACTTCATATAATTACAACAATCTGTGCTCCGAGTGAGACTGTGTGAAATCTGATTGCCATTGGTAACACTCACAGCAAGAGTCCTGGCGTGATATAAGGCTTCCTGTTTCAATTCCCCAGGATCCAGCAAGTTTTACTGGCTCGTTTTTTTTTTTATTCTATCAGTGGGGCATACATTTCCATTCAGGGAAGAAGAAAAAAAAACAGCCCCAGTAATATCCAATTTACTGGAAGGCAGAGGAGATGGTTTCAATGGCAGTATAATAACATGCTACATGAAGCGTAGCATTATGGAGTATGAATAAAAAAGCCGTTTATGGTAAAAATTCTATCCAAAAGCAGTCATCATTCATCTGAGAAAATCAAGGCAATTAGTAACACTTTAATGCAAATTGGAGAATGGAAAACACACCACAAAACTCTGCATACTGTAGCGGAATCGGAGTAGAGCTCCTGAAATGACCTCTTACAAATACACGGTGGTGTACTAATCAAAACTCAGAGCAGGGACTCTCCTGTGCCTTGAGACACAAAAGGGGGAGGGGGGAGGGGAGGGGCAATTACGCTAGTTAATAGTTTCCTGGCTACAGTATTGCCTCAGACCACCCGTCTAACCTTCTATCCAACGCAACGGTGGTTTCCGTGATACGATACGATAATGCCTGCCACCTGATATAAAAGTCGTGCCTTATACTGCAACTCTAACAATGTGTGCCAGAATCAACATGATTGGAGCATGTTAACATATTCACAGGAATTACAACCTGGGAAGAGGAGCATGGCTGCAGCATAAAGACATTTCATCAGTATTATTAGCACACAGCATAGACAGAAATAGCACTAACACTGCCACGCAATGCTTTGAAAGCCTCCCGCCTGTGTTGTTGGCATGGATATCTAAATACATTTAAAAAGAGCCAGCCTCTGAACGGATGGATGAGTACATGACGGAAGGTAAGTGATGACGCGGTGCCCGTTTGGCTCAGCGGGGGGTACCCTCGCTACCAGCTGCCAGTGGTTTATGATGCTCGAGGCGAATGGGCGGCTTATTCGTATGAGCGGTGGAACATCCGCCTGGGGGGGGGGGGGGGGGCTTATTGCTCATACAACCCTGCGTTAGACGAGCATGAAAGATGCTCAGGCGGTTTCATGTCAAGCACAGGTCCACATGCAGTCGTTAGCTCTAAGCGCAGGGCCATCATGGCTGTGAACCTGTAATTCATTATGGCGGAGCATTAGCGAATGCAACAGATAAACAATGTTTCTCATAAAGTGCGGATGTAGTGGCTGCCACTAAATGTATCTCCTGGTACATTGGCCTGGAAGTAAAACATTACACCTACGCATTTCCCTTCGTGCACTAGATGCTTGCTGTACACCCGCAGAGCAGCTCGTGTTGAAAAGCTGCCGCAGAATTCCAATTATGTTACAGGGCCAGACTTTAACATCATTCAAATGCAAACACCTGTTTCTTTCAAATCCCCCCTCGCACCACACAAATAAATTATTCAATAAGCCCCTATCTGCAGCAGGCCTTGCTAATACCAATCTGGCCACACGCCGGTGGGCATCGGCCCGCGTCCCCCCCCCCCCCGAGCGCTTTCTCCCTTACCTTCGGAGTGGTGGGAGAGGGTTAGCAGGCTGACGCAGGAGGCGCCGATGCCCGAGCCAAACACAGTGATGCGGTTGGAGTCTCCACCGAAGAAGCCGATGTTCTCGCTGATCCACCTCAGGGCCTGAATCTGGTCCAGCAGCCCGTAGTTCCCCTTGGCCGCCTGATCGCCTGTACTCAGGAAACCTGCAACGCACACACACACACACACAGCGCAGAATAGCTCAAATGTTGCTACCCTTCTGATTATAGTATAATAACATTCGATAACAGTATAGTGCAATACGGTATACTGTAAATGGACTGCATTTATATAGTGATTTTCTAAACTTCAGACCACTCAAAGTGCTGTGCAGGATGGCCTCACATCCACCCATACACACACACACACACACACACACACACCAATGGTGGTGTCAGCAATGCACTAGGGTTGGGCCGATAGATGATGCCATCGTCCATCGCCGGCGCCTGACATACATCACGTCGTTGAGCAGGCATCGTGATTTTAAATTAATTTAAAAAAAGAAACTGGTCAAAACTTGATAAAGCAGCGTTCAGACGAAGTTATAAATATCCACTGAAACACTGCATTATATGCTTTTTGTTAAAGGTTCTCTGAATTGCTGATAGGTAGACTGTATACATTGTATTAATGATCAACAATATACATCTATTATATGTGATAAAATCTAGGTCAGAGGAGCCGCATAACAATTGAGAGCCTCACGACTCTGTTCCAGACACCATAGGCGTGAAAATACATAAATATTCTTTGTTTATAAAAGGACACTAGACTCAACATGGCAATCTATCCATCAAAATTGAGAATTGAGAGCATGGAGTACGTGCAGAAATGTCTACCATACGTTGAAGTGACCAGGAATGTCTTTGTCCAGCTCATTTCAGACCACTATATATTCTTTGTGTGACCAGCCACACCTTGTCTGTTTCTTGTGTATCTCGATGCATACTATGCAGCTCCCAACAGCTGTTGAATAATATAGTAGGTATAGGCAAAGTGGTACTGTTACAGTAGGCCTATAGTAATTTATTAATTACTACTTTATAACTAGTCCTGCATATTTTTGTTTAACATTGAATTATTTAGGCTAAGGAAAAGTTTAGAAAACTGTATAGCGCTTGCAACCCCACCGACAATGATGGCATCGTCCATACCGATGTTTCACTGTAGACATTGTCCAATAATAATAATAATAATAATAATAATAATAATAATAATAATAAATTGTCCAATGTCAATTTGGTAGACATCGCCCCAACCCTACAATGCAGAGTGCCATCCAGTCACCGGAAGAGGCTACGGGTGGTTGTCTTGCTCAGGGACACGTTGACACTCAGTCAGGAGGCAGTGAGGGTCAAAACAGCAACTTTCTGATAACCTTTCTCCCCGCTCTACCCACTGGGCCACTGGCGCTACTGTAAGCCTAGACTAAATCTGAAATATATTAGTGAGATTACCTGCAATGACTAACCCAGCTCCATTTTCATCTACAGAGCCGCCATGCACAGTGAAACCATGGCTTATCAGAGGGCACGGCCGTCTGTAAAGTAGAGCGTGCACGCGTGTGTGACCGCATGTCATCTGCACCTTATGGGAAATCAATGGCAGGTCTCTCCAGCCGATGACACATCATCACGTATATTGAGCTGCCGTGCATGACAACCATGCAAAAAAAAAAACCGCAAGGACAGAGCGGAACTCTGGGTTCACATTGAACGTTTTGGTTGTCCGAAAAGCTACAAACTATGTGTTCATCATTCAGTCATCCTGAACTGTGGAGCCCCTTATTCACTCTATATTTAGCTGTTGCTGTTATCGAAAAGGAACATATAATCAGTCCAATTGAGGAGCAAATTTCCAATACTTAGTCCATATGGACTCAAGAAAGACTCAAGAAAACCTTCTATTCAGTGTTTGTCATAAGATGAAACGTGACCACGTGCACAGTCAGATGAAGTGACTTGGCACTGTTATAATTTGAAGACTATGGAAGACATGTATGGCACCCATGAATAAACAAATGACCAACTATGGACTGAGTGAGTTTTGCTCCTCAGTTACAACATACTAGAAACCATGCTCAAGAACGATTACAGACCTGCAAACTCCAGTCAAACACCCAGACCAGCGGACTATCGTGTACACTTACAAGCGCCCACAAGCTCCCACTGCAATAGGCACTATCATCTTGCATTTCCTCCTTGTCTGTGCAGTGTGCCTACATGACGTCTGAGTCGGACAGTAAAGGGGTTTATGGCGGGGGGTGGGGGGGACATCAGAGCTTGTGTTAACACGCCACACTTTCCCGGAATCTCTCCGGGGCCCGGGCCCCGCTGAATGATGGGTAATCGGTAGTCACAGAAGGAGTTCAAAGCTAAGCAATCCCCCATAGTCCCCACAGTGGACTCTGTGCCCGTCAGATGCCCGGGCGCAGACATAAGGTGACAGGGAGAACGTTTCCAGACGGCCTCTCTTTAGAGGCAGGCGTCTCCAAAACATTTCAATAGTGGTAAACATGTTGGTGGTGAGAGAGAGAGAGACTGAGAGACTGCCTGCTCAACACAGGACCGCTCCCTCAACATCTCGGCTTTTTTGTTTTCGCACACCCATTTCATGGTCCGTGCCTCCATATAATGATGCACACTCTTGTGTCCAAGTCCCTGGGGGAGATATGATGCTTTTGATATCAGCAATGCAAGACAGAAACAGAAGCCCCCCCCCTCCTCCCTTTTAATGTGCTTTCTGGATGAGCTCAGCAGCGGTGGTGCTCTGCTTAGATAGACCGTGATTAGAAAGCAGCTGCTCTGGGGCCTTTAGCTGCTTATAGGGTTTGTATGTACAACGAGTGCGAGCGCCTGCTTGGTTTGCTTGAGTCAGGGACTACAGAGGCCTTAACCTCCTCCACCACCAAACCACACACACACACACACACACACACACACACACACACACACACACACACACCACAGCCCCCCGCATATCCGTGAGTCGCCGCTGGCAACCGCACAGGGGCTGGGCAGGGGGGGGGGGCAAGGCCAGGCCAGATCATCAGATAGGACAGAGGGGATGGGAGCAGGAAGAAAAGCAACAGACGAGTGGATCAACAGATGGCCTCCTTCATACACTTCCCCCGGGACGCCAGAGCAGCAGGGCAAGGCAGAGAACGAGGGGACGGAGGGGGAGAGGAAGACTAGAAAGACCAGAGAAGGCGGGATTCAGCTGGAGAGCTTTTCCTCCCTTCCTCTCTCGCGGGTCCTCCTCATTTTACCCTGCTATCCAAAAAGGCGTCGGCCTCTGCACCGGGAGAGCGGTGGCGTGACTCTGGCAGCAGAAGCCTCATTTGCAGAGTGGCTCACACTTAACCAAGGGCATATCAGCAGAGCCGGGAGATGGAAGGACGCTGGTGAATACAAGGGCTTCTTTGAGACTGCATATGGATGTGGACAGCATTGCTCGGGAGACTTTTCACAGTGACAGAAACAATAATAATTTCACGCAGCTAACTAGCTGCCTGGGTGGTGGGGATATATGTAAATAAATAAAAATAAAGCGTTCAATGTTCCTGCATGTAAAAACAAAGATGGTCATTAAAATGCAGAGCTAAAATCGAATATATTAGACAGCAACATTAGACATGCTGTGGGCACCATTTTAAAATACATCTAATATAGCTGTTGGTTATGTTTTAATTGGAAAGGTGGCAGCTAGTATTTTCTTTTGGAAAGCAATTAAAATAGCCAGTTAATTGTTTATATGCATGTCTATTTTTACAGTCTACATATATGAATGAGCATTGTTTATGCTAATGCTAAAGCATTGTTTTGCCTTATTTCTTTTTCTCTCCATTGGCCATTTTTCTATTCCCATAATGTCCGTAGTGTTCACCTCCGCATTGTGCCTTAAGGTAAAATACAACACATCACATCAAAATGTCAGTAGTAGGCTATGATGAAAGCACGCAGGGATAACACTAGTTATAATAATGTAGTATTGCTTTGATAACTCCCACTGTGATAATAATGCTGCTGTGTAGCTGCTAGAGCTGTTGTGTTACAGTTCCTCCAGATCTAGGTGGTAATTTCAACGCTGACCAGTTGCACGTAGGCTTTGACCTCCGTGAATCGGTGTGCTGTCTGTTCACAGCTAACACCTACACAGGACCTTGAGATGCCGGGCTACTGCACAGCACTCCAGAGTGGCATTCACTCGACGTGGTTACGTGCCTGACTGCACTACTAATGTTAATTTCAGACTGAGATACTTAGTATGCGCTGCGCTGTTAAAAATAAAATGTATTCCAACCAACCTTTAATCACATACTAAAATGAAGGTTAGTTCAAGTCAAATTAAAATGGAAATATTTATGAACTTAATAGTAACCAGTTAACAGTAACAAACATGTAAGGGTGATATATGACTATTAAAATTGAAAACAATACATACTGGTTTCCGTTATGCGAATTCAACAAACAACGAAAACAAGGATTAATTAAAAAGACCCTAAACTGATTATAGCTAAAACTGAAATTATACATTGCAAAAATAAGTCAAACTAAATGAGCTTTTAGTTATTAAAGAGAAGGTCAGAATTGCAGATTGAAGTATAAAAACGATTATTCTACCTGTGGAAACATTTTATTAGTCGGTTAGCTAGTAGATACAGTAATTAGCTATTTAGACAACAAAAAACGCCTACTATGCTTTGTTTTCCTTTCTGCATGTTCAAAAACACATCTATCTAGGTTTGTATTACACGCTGGAACGGCGCTATAGCCTGACTCCATGTAATTACAATGTATGGTAAGTGTGCAGCGGGGTGAAGACAGAGAGGCAGAATTGATCCCAGCAGGAGAGGCAGCAGGGGATTTGGACCGGCCCCAGCCAGGCCAGGTCTCACCTGTCTGCTTGCATCCTCTTGGCTGGACTAAACACTGTGTGCATGCAGCACAAGCCTCTCGCCTGCAGTACCTTTCAACACCTTTTGCGCTTGCTGAAGGGTCAAGTAACGGACAGTATAGCGTGACAGAGTGCCCTCTCTACATCCATTAGCACTACAAGTGGATGAGGGTGTTTGGACAGTTTCAAACTCTTCAAACAAGCGTCTTTCCATTTCCATCCATGTGGTTAAGACTATTAATGTAGTAGGGTAAAATTAAATTTAAACTAAGGAGCTGGGGGGTCTTTTTTCTGTTTACTCTAGGGCTGTCCCGAATACCATTTTACAGATTTAGAATACTTGATGGTATTTCCGAACGAGTAACCAAATACTCTTTTTTAAAAATACCATTAAATACACTCTGCTATAAGTATAACAGAAGTAATCTTCGATTTCTAGCTTCAGTGAGCACAAATGTAAACATAGCCATGCGCTCAAAATGGCCACTTTGATTGACACGTTAATTGAACCAGTCAGAGCTGTCAAATAGCATATACCGCCTGCATTAGCCAATAAGAGTGTGTTGAATTAATAGCCTCGCTCTCTTCTTACAGACAGAGCCAATTGCAATCAATTGTGTTGATGACACAGTGTAGGGCAGGCAATTACATTTTAACATGTGGGTTTATCTGGAGACAGTAGGGATTAATGGGAAAACATGCATGCATAATGTGAAAAAAACGAATACTCGAATCCCAATATTTAAATCGAAACCCAACGAACGAATACCCGAATAATAGAATATTTGGGGCCAGCCCTAGTTTATTCCCTTCAAATATACACATCACCTTTGACCATCACATATCTGGCTGTGCATCAAGTGTGTCTGTCTCCCCACCGAGACACGGCGGCGGTGCTCGCCTTGCCTCCACCCATTGATATTTCTCTATTGATTATGATTTAAATGTCTGTTTCCTGTACGGCGGGGCCATAACTCACGGCGAGGCTGTAAGGAGGCGGTGATAATGATGGCTCTCTCCCTCGACGTCTCTCTTAGTCCGTCTTCCCCCCACTCCCCCCGGATAATGGAGTGTGTGTAAAGCAATGGGCGGAGGACAAGGAGGGGCGAGCGAGGGCGAGAAGCTTGTTATTGAGCCGGTGAAGTCACACGAGGACAGACGGAGGAAGTGGACAGCGCTGACGTAACTTAGGCGGTGGTGGTGGTATGGGGGTGTACGTTCGCGTGGAGGGGGTTTATTGGACGCCCGTTGGGGTCTTTTCCTTTATATTCTTGCTTTGTTTCCCCCCCGTTTCTACCTCCCCTCTCATCCTCCCGTTCTCCGAGGAGTGCCGGTTAACAAGGCCGTCTGTGTCCAAACTCTCCCCATCCACCGCCACTCCCTCTTGCCCTGACTCTCTCTCCCTCGCTTCTCTTGGGAAATAAAGGGCCCACACAGTCACAGGCTGGCCCGCCTTCCCTTAAGAACCCCCCCCCGCCCGACCTCCAACACACACACAGACACACACTACAAAAGATCTCCAAGGCCCCCCACTCTGCCCCGGCCAGGCCAGGGCTCAATGGGAATCTCTAGGAGGGGAGGAGGGTGGGGGGGGGTAGGTTGTGGACGGGTCTGCTCGGCGCGTCCCCATTCACTGTGAGCACATAAAGAGCCTGTGTTGGAGGAGGACATACCCAGAACCTCATCCTCCATGTAGGGCACATTCCCACAGAGGAATACTACATTGTATGTGAGAGAGGAAGGGGTGGGGGGGAGAGAGGGTGGGGGGGGACGTGAAAGAGGGCGTTCTGGGATGTGGGATGTGGGGAAAGGGGGAGTTGTGAAGGTGATTGCCACTTGGATCAGTGTACAGCTCCTGTTCACAGCTCAGTGCCCAATGTCATGGATGCAGCACACACTCAGAGAGAGAGAGAGAGAGAGAGAGAGAGAGAGAGAGGGAGAGAGAGAGAGAGAGGGAGAGAGATAGAGAAGGGAGAGGGAGAGAGGGGGAGAGAGAGAGAGGGAGAGAGAGAGAGAGAGAGGGAGAGAGGGGGAGAGAGCGAGGGAGTGAGGGAGAGAGAGAGAGAGAGATAGAGAGAGAGAGACGGGGGCAGGCAAGAAGGCGATGCACAAGAGAGAGAGCCTCTTTATGTCCGCCGGAACACTGAGGCCCATTCAGCCTCCGTCGCATCCCTGCTTCCGGTGGAGGGAGGGGTCAGAGCTGGAAGACACCAGAACGATCAGTGACACAGCGGCCGCTGCCGTTGTGTTCGCTGGGACCACCGGCACCTACGAACCACCGTTTCCATTCGAGGTGGATTTAAACACGAACGGCCTAGTGTCTAGAGTCCCAACTTGAGAAATGGTTAGAAAAAAGAAAGGAATATATGTATGAGCCCTTGATCTCTACAGGCCTTGTCACCAATCAATAATTTAGTCAAGTATCAGACCGCCATGAATGGCAGCGAAATCTAGCGATATTTCAAGGGCTTGCCCCTACAATGAACTAGTTTATACTGAATAATAGCATGGTCATAAAACTGCAGGCTTCTGCTGAAGAAACAGATTGCTCGCAGGAACCTAAATAGTATTTCCCTTCTTTTCCTCCTGCCTCCTATCCCGGCATGAGTCTCAGCTGCGCACGCTGACACAGACAGATAGTGTGTGCGGCAGTGACCAAGGCTGCTGCTATAGGCTGTATGTTGTACTCTTAAGGCAACGGCTAGTCTGCGGAAGATAGGGCATCATGCATATTGCACAACACAGCCCCAGCCGCTCACATGGAAAATGTGTGCAACAAAGTGCTGTTGAAAAAATAAATGTCAAGAGGGAAGAGCTCTTCTCACACACGCCATCCCTCCCTACCTCCCAAAAAAAGCCTACAAAAAAAACAAAAAGACCCCATATTGCTTGCGGACAAACAAGGGGATATTTTATTAGAGAAACAACAAAACAAAGACGGCGATATTTATGTCGTCGTTGCCGTGCGTGGTGTGTATGTACGGGGGCACGTGCCATCTGTTTTGTTGTCCTGCCCCGCGACTTTGGGGATGCTAATCGGATTGTGGGATGGTCAGGCAACACTGGTCGAGGGCTTTGGCATGAGCAGCAGCCCGGGCGTCCTCCGCAAATGACCCCCCATTCCCAGCATCGGCACGGCGCTCAATCAATCATCGCGGCCTCTGTGCACATTCCCCCCCTCCCCGCCCCGACCAGCTCTCTAGCCTGTCTCACCCCCCGCCCCCACACACCCACACCCGTTCCTGCCTCCTCACTATCCCTCCCCTTGTGTCTCTCTGTCTGCTCTCCATATTTGCGTTTGTCTCCGTTACGTTCTGCTGTCTCCTCTCCTTGCATAATATGTTGGGGAATTCCCCCCCCCCCCCCAGCCCTATTGAGAGCTGCATGCTGGAGAGACAGTGGCTTGTCAAAGACAGGGAAATGCTTTTACGATAAGTGGCGGGTTTGTGTCTCGCAGCTGGCGCGGAGGCACAGCATAGGGAGAGGAAGAGGTGCTGGTGTGTGTGTGTGTGTGTGAGGCACCGCTGCCAGGTTAAGCAGTGCTTTTGGTTCCACTCGGAGGCTCACGTGTGGAGGTGGTGGGGGTGGTGATAATGGTGGAGCTGGGGGTGGTGATAATGGTGGAGGGGGTCGGGAAGATGCTTCTTTTATTACGTGCACAAATGAGTAGCTGCCTGGTCTACAGAAAAACAACATGGCGCACACCGCAGCGTGTCTCAGATCAGCCCTGTTCTCTTTTGCCCGCGGCGTCGCGCTCCTCGGTAGGCGACTTCGAAAGCGTCGAGTGGAAAGCGGCATAAAGACTGGGGTGATGTAATATGAGGGCGTGGTGGGGAAGTTTAGCACTGGCCATCTTTGAGATGAGACGGTGTGCGTGTGTGTGTGTTGGGGAGGTGGGTATTCCTGATGTGAGTTGATACCATGAAGAAGATCAGAGAGGGGCTTATCAAAGCAGTGGAGGGGGGAGGGAGTGCAAGGTCACCATTTGGAGCATCTTCAAAGCCTCGTTACATTTCTTCTCAGGTGTGATGAGGCACGCTTGATAGCTAGCAGTAGTGAGCGTAGTTAAGGCCAAGTTGAAGCAACCCACTTCTACCCAAACGTTACTAGCCGCTTTTTAATTCCACCTTATCATGTGTCTCATCTCACCTGTTTCATTTGTGGAAGCGCTGCCAGCATTGGCCGTAAATAGCAACCGCAGCGACTTGGCGCGACAGCCGCAGGCATATCGGTGCGGTGTGCATGACTGATGGCATATTTGCTAAAAAAAAACAAAAAAAGGAAGGGGGATATTTTTGGGGTAATACTCAATCAGAGCAAATGGAAGCATGATCTATGTTTTGGAAGCGATTAAGTGCGTTTGCAGCTTTTGGCACCGGCGTGTCGCGGCAGCGGCTAGCGCACAATCACAATGGTGATATGTAGTGCCTCCAGCATTCTGCTGAATGTGTTTGTGTGCGTCTCGGTGTGAAGGTACAGGTGGTAAAGCGGGGCCCGAGAGGAGGCGGGGGTCTGCTGCTGCACCTCGGTGAGGGAGGTATGGACATTAATCACTAGGAGAAGCATGGTTCTGTGGCGCCGGGCGGAGATGGATGGGGTGTGAGTGCAGTGATGTCACCCTGACAAATGGGCCGGCCATGTTGGCTGAGACTTGCACATCGCCTCTCATTTCAATTAGTTCCTCACACAGCGCCCCACCCCCCCCAATCTGCAGGTTGCACACACCCTCACAAACATATACAAACCCCCCCACCCCACCACCACCAGCACCCCCCCCCCCCAACACACACACACACACTCCAGCGCCCTAACCCGTGGCGGAGCCCCCTAACAAGACGCACTGATCCATAAGAACACAGTACAGCTCCTTGAATTAATCTCCCTCAATTATGACAGAGCGTTCACTTTTCCCATCCAGCAGCCGGCCACTCATTAGCATTTGCGGTACGAGCCAAACGCGCTGACTAGGTCTACGCCCGGCACGCTAGACAGTGGGAGCTGGCAGCGAGAGGAGATGTGTTTACGAACTAACGACTGGGCACCGGCCGTGTGTTTTCCCCACAATATCAATTTGACGAAGTGCTGGAACGATGATAATGTGACCGTTTGGGATAACGGTAATAGCATGCATTTACTCTCTGATATGGAAAATGCAGATGAGTGCCGCCAGAGAGCCACAAAGAGCAGCAGGCTTGACATGCTGAGCTCCGGTTTAAAGAGTCCGACCGCTCGCTGGCTTGTTTGTTAGCCCCGTTCGCTAAAGCCGCTACACCGCCAACTAAAGGATCTGAGCCTGGTTTTAAAGTGTCTGTCACCCTTGGCGCTTGAAAGCTGAGCTTTTGAAAAAGGGCTGCCGGTAATAACCGCATGGGGTAAGCTTGGTTCCCAGGCCCCTGTGAACTTTAACCTCTCGGAGGACGATCAGCGGGGGAGTGTGGAAACTCCATACTGTCCCGTGTACTATGTTTCTGCTCCTCTGCCAGCTCTCTCTCTCTCTCTCTCTCTACCCCTCTCTCTCTCTCCCTCCATTTCTTTCTCTCTCTCTCTCTCTCTCTCTCTCTCTCTCTCTCTCTCTCTCTCTCTCTCTCTCTCTCTCTATTTCTAAAACAGAT
>JAODUK010051362.1:0-19033 GCA_027564635.1 Typhlichthys eigenmanni
ATAATATTGTAGCATATTCAAGCCTTTATAATGATACTATAACAAGTGATATATGCAAATTAGCTTAACCTTGCCTAGCAACTAATAATATTTCTACAATTGCCTCTCTATTGAACTACACTCAGTTAAACTAGTGTAGCGTGTCGAAACGTCTCGTGGGATGTGTAGTTTTTGACACATCGGCTAATTTACTATTGGCAAACTAGTTTGACTAATTTGAACGTACAATTATTTCTTATGTAGGCCCTACATGATGACTATATCAGAAATGGGCATAATCAATTGGGTGAAAGCCATTGTAGAATTATTCTCACCGGGCTGCTACAGGATAGATGCGCAGATCTGCATACCCTTTCCAGGTGTCAATGTGAACACGTGATGCTGAAAGAGGACGTGGCTGCCCCAAAGGTGTTTAATTAAAATAAAGGGTTGTAGCCTGGCTTTGGTAATAGGCCTATATGTGTGCCAATGGATAACCCATAAATAAGTACAGAAAAAACTGTTTTTTGTATGCTATCTATTATTTATGTCATGTGTATATTATGTACAGACCCGGGATTGGATAGCATACAATACAAAGAAATGTACTGTCCTCTAGTGGAGTTACGTATACACAAATGCGTACCGCTTTCATCGTAACATTAAATTTCACCTATACACTGTATTGTGGTATTTAACAAATACAAGCCTCAACATTCTGTTTACTTATTTGCACTTTATTTAACATTTTTAACCTGTTTTGCAGTAATGTAAAGCATTGCCATATGCAACAGTGGTTAGGGAATACAGTATCATGACAGAATTATGTTAAGAAATAATTTAATTGTTTTTTTGCTACAGTTTTTCTGTTACATTTTGGCATTTTAAATTCTACCTCTTGCATAATCGCTAAACAGAACATGTACATTTAATAAAATATTTGTATCCTATAATACAGTATGCATATATCTAACACCTAATGTTTGGCTAACAACAAGAAAAAAAAACTGTAAACTGTGCAACAAATTACCTCTTTATTTTATTAAGTTGAAATATTGTGTCTGGGTGGGTTATGATATTCAAGTTAATGCAGGATGCATTGCAGTTATTGATGATGTAATGTCATTTATACTGTATATATAGACTCACAGTTTGTAGCCATAATGTATTTTTAAAGAGTATATCAAGATAGGGAATCAGCCCAAGTTAACCATCCCTTCAAAAAAATGAACAATTAGCCACAGTGACATTTGATGGCACTATATAGCTATAATATAGTATCTATAGATTTCTAAGATTTCAGAACATCATTAATAGTAACTTGGGGTAATTTCATATTATGCAAAGCATGTTGCTATTGTGTTCAGTCCCTGAACAGCAAATTAGGCTGAGTGTACTTTAGTATATTAAGTAAGCATGGGCTACATAACCATTTTCATCTGGTATGAAAGTATTTTCTCTTACAGTGCTTTTCTCGGGTACTAAACTAGTACAGTAAAAAGCATGCATGTCAGATAATATTGTCTAGAGATCAACGGGGCAGTATTAGCAGTGAGAAGACCTGGATGATTGTGAAGTCAGGTTTCGTTCTACCCTGCTCTGGAACAGTCATTCCCTGTACATACAGTACATTCCTACCATTTGTGCAACAATGGGACACTCAAAGGAACAATCTGGGCTCAGTCCCTGCATTTAGTTTTAAACCAATCACAACCTGCCATTAAGGGAACCTTGACCAATAGGAGGAGCGTGCAGCCTGTGCGTCACTTATGCCTCGTGCGTACTTGAAGCAGCGTGGGCGTCTGCTCCATGATCCGCAACAGCAGGTTATCGATGTAGTCCTCCAGGTCCCGAACCTGCAACTTCACCTTCTTCAGCTCGGCTTCACGCTTCTCCAGCAGCGCCCCCTGCTGTTCGGAGGCAGTCCGCAGCTTCTGCGTGTCCATCTCCTGCTGTAGCAGCAGTGAGATCAGCTCCATGTTGCTCAGGCGCTGGTACTGGGCCGAGGTGTCCACCATGACCTAGCAGTGAAACAGGCCAGAGAGAATTACATCATGTTTCTGTCTACTTTGTTATTGTGCAACTTACAATATAATGACTCATACAATATAATGGCTGTGTGTGTGTGTGTGTGTGTGTCGGGGAGTGGGGGGTGTCTAGGGGTTCAAGATTGGATTATATGGGATAACTCGGATAAGTCACATTTTTTAAAAGGAAGAGTTCATCTCAGGCACTGGCACAGTGGTGGTCATACGCCCATGGTCTAAAGCCATGGGGAAATCCTCTGATGGCTGAGGACAAATACCCTGTTTGAGATGTTTGGCATTGTCAGCTGCTTCTGATGGAGATGTTTCTGCAAACATGTATCTAAAATATGTTGCCTTTACCTTAAAAGGTGACGTCAGCGATTGCAAGCTAATACGTCTTTTCTTAATTCAGTGAAAATCACGTTATGCTAGCTGTCTGTTCCGTGTGAGTGCTGAAACATAAATCCAGTATTCCTACACAGCCATGTCTCTGTATATAGGAACACAATCAAAGTGGTGCAGACCGCACCACACAACACTATCAATGTGTGTCCAATGTGTGGGGTGGAGCTTCTGAGGGAGCACTCTATGGTATTGAAGGGAGAGGTGTTTATGGTAAAGTTAAAATATAAATCAATCTTCTACTAGCATCGGTGACTCCACTTCTCCACCGTTAATAACAATATTTTGTGTACTATCTCCTGAACCAAACATTACAGTATACGGGTATACGGGTATACACCTGGACAGGAAAGGGAAGCAAAGGTTTAAGCCGCTCCTTTGCTCGCATAGAATGGAAGTGAACAGGAGGCGAATATTGGCTGCTGTCAATTTCGCGTTCCGTACCTTAACACAGGAAAAGGGATCCCCAATTTCCTGCCATCTGCCGCTTTTATTATGACGTATTACAATTTATTCTGAAGTATCACAGTTTCTGATGCGCTAATGCGCTCAGGAACAGCAACAAGCAAGCGGGCAGTACCTGGGTCCTCTCGGGATCGGCTGTGCTCTGCTGGGCAGTGCGACCGGGGTGAATGGTAGACTTCAGCTTCTCCAGAACCGAGCGGCCCTCCTTCCTCTCAGGAGGGCCGGCTGGAGTGGTCAGGGGCTTCACTGGATGGGGACTGTAAGAGGAACAGTCAGTGTCACTGGATACTCCTTCTCTGAATAAGCCACAATATCCATTAAACACAAACTGCCATTAGAGCCTGAACCTCACTTTGTGAAGAAGAAGATGGTACATATATAAAATACTATATGTATTGATTCAGTGGGGGTTCAATGAATGCTTGATGCTTAAGGATGTAATAGTATTCTGTGGAAGTGGGTGTGGGAGGTAAATTCAGGCAGCCTGCAGCATTAAAACAACCAATGAAATTATAGTAAACTATAATGAACTTAAATAATGAGATGAACAACATGAAACGTCAAGCCAAGCACAGCCAGATTGTTTTTGGTGGGTGAATCAGTGAACTAAGGGAAGGGAAGGTTCTACATTCAACCAGCCTAATGTAAACAAAGCGGTGAAGCAAATGAAAATATCAGCAAATTTCAGATTTATATCGTTATCGCCAAAAACAATATCTATCTATCTAAGTGTGTATATGGCCCATCACTAAGCCACACTAGCGTGGGTCTAGAGGGACCCTGCCTGGGAGCGTTGCCCCTGCAGAGCTGTAGTGTGAGGAGCCTCACCTGCTCTCCTGAAGGGGCAAGCTGCTAGCTGGCCGTGTCTCCTCAGGAATAAGAGTGTGCCGCGCACCGACCGGGGGCGTGGGGGGAGAGGAGGTGGAGGTAGAGGAGGTGTAGGGGCCCACGGCCAAAGTGGTGGTGTTGCTAGGCGTTACGCTTGTCGGGCGCTGCGGGGAGGGGTGTGGGACGGGCATGAGCTTAGCCTGTGCGTGTGCCGGCAGGGTGGATGCGGGGGGTCGGGGAGGGTCTTGTAAATACGGGGCGATGCTTGCCTTGGAAGGGGTCCTCATGTCGGGCACCACGTTTGCATGGAGGTCTTCGAAGCTCATCCCTTCTATTTGCGTTAAAGAGGGGCTTTCTGTTAAGCAGTTTCCTCTGTGCTGTGAGTGCGCAGAAATGGCTTCTTCTTTAAAGGACGTGTGTGACTCATCACTCATTGTGTGGTGGTCTAGTTGATCACCATGGCTATTCATGCGGTCTGTTACTGGTAAAGATTCAGTGGGTTGATAAAGGACAGGTGTGATCTGGTGAGCTGGGAGTGCAAAAGTGCCCTGTACATTTCCACTGTTTAGACTTTCATTACCATCACCCCGAGCCACTCCTTTTGGTCTGATACGTGCACTGACCACTCCGGGTATTGAGCCTGTCTTGAGTGGTGTACCGGTAGCTGATTTGGCTTGTGGGTTTCCATTATCATCAAATGAGGCTTGTTTCTTTTTTAAATCCTCAACCGCTCTCATTGCTTCTGGTCTAGATTGAGATTCCTCATTTCGATGATTAAATGATTCACTGTCTAGTGGAAAAGCAGAATTCAATGGCATATCAGCATGTGGTTCACATCCTCCAGCTTCGCAAACTGCTGGGGACGTTTTGGATAATTCACATTTTTCAAAGGAAGAGTTCATCTCAGGCACTGGCACAGTGGTGATCATACTTTCATGGCCTAAAGCCATAGGGAAATCCTCTGATGGCTGAGGACAAATACCCTGTTTGAGATGTTTGACAGTGTCAGCTGCTTCTGATGGAGATGAGCCTTCAGAATCAATGAAAGTAAAATCTGTATTATTCACATTAGTGTTCAGATCTAAGGTAAGCGACTGATATGTATTGTTGTTTATGCATATAGGTTGACACGGAGGACTTGTGAATGACTCCACTCTCGGAGTTGTGCCTAGTGGCACCAAGCATTCCTTGAGGGCAGTGGTACTGGGCATGTTTAAAAGATCAGCAACTGACATTTCACTATCCAGAGCTATTGTAGGTCCTGCCAACTCTGCCTGTAGTGAACCAGTGGCAAGGCTATTTGTGAACATTGTCTCCAAGGAGAGTGATGGAGGTTTACTGTTTACATGGGGCTCGCAATAGTTTCCTGTGAAAACACGTCCATACAAGTCTTGCTCAAACAGCGTTCCCTTCCAGAAGTCCGTGTCATCTTCCAGAGGCTCATATTTGAACTTCCTGAGTTTCTCTTCGCACATGAATCCCGGAGAGGTTCTGTTTGAACGAGACTGAGACTGAACGCTGAGGGAGTCTGAGGTTTCGCTGGACGTATGGAGGTCTGGAGACGGGCTCTGTTTCCGGCGCTCCTCTCTCCCGTGCTGTAACGAGGCCGCACCTGCTTGTGACAGTAGACATGCTTCTTTGTGAACAGCCAGCTCCTGGCCTCTGTGCAGCCAACTGTCATAGTGGATCTCATTCACCGGAGTCCTTACCAGTCTTCTTGGAGGTACCGGGGGAGGTTCCAAATCGCACATCTTCATTTCCTCAATCGTTTTGATGACACTATTGTTGTCAATTAGATGAGACAGAGAAGGGATGGATGTTAAAGGTCGCTCAGGGTGGCTTCCCTTCGGCGAGCTGAGTCTGCTGGAGGCGAAGGCATCGAAGGAGTCGTCGAAAACCGTCGCCCCGCTCTCCGACACGGAGCGTGGGGCACCGGTGGCGGTGTAGGAGGGGTCGGGGGTGCCGGAGGACGTGGCCGGTCTTGGGAGCAATGTGGGGAGGGACACCTGCCTAGCGACCGGCCTGGGGCGCTCTCGCTGTATGGAGGCCACTCTCTTCGGCCTGCCGTGGGAACCATGGCCGGGGGGGAACAGCAGAGCCCGGGGGGAGCCATAGGAGGAGGGGCAGGGAGACTCTCCAGCGAGCAGCTCCTCAAAGAAGGGGTTGCGCTGCAGATGTGTGAGAAATGGGTTGGAGGGTGAGATGGGCGTCGTCGAGGAGGGTCGGCCGCGCAACGGGTGGTCGGGACTCCCGTTGTCAGGGAAGACGTGACCGGCGGAGAGGGGGGTGGTGGGGGACCGGGGAGGGAGGGGAGGGGGTACATGCGAGCTGCTTTCTACCTTAGGAGAACTTTCCGGCCTGTGGAAGAGATAGGGCACAAGGGGTCCTCTTAGTTAATGGCGTGCCAGTCGACCAATGGGGATCATCTTTCTTAACACCAACAGAAATAAAAGGCCAAACGTCCACAGCAAGGCAGGGCGTTCTTTTTTCTTTTTGGCACGCTACTGAAATGTGTTGGAGTTAGTGTAATGATAAACAAATGATGTCCAAATTATAGAGTAATGGAAGCAGCAAAATAATTCAAAAAGCAAAAATATCGATAAATGATTCAAGCAAAGGAAGATTAGAGCAGTTAGCCATTTGGGATGTCATCAATTGCACCGGCAGGCATTCCATTGGGTGAGCTAAGAGTAAGATACCCATTTTGGTTTTGAATTCATATTTCTACCCACAATGAATCTCTGCTAAAGAGACACCTAACCTATCGGTATAGTAAACCAATACAGTATGAATTTAACCCATTCAGTATTTATAATGAACAGCAGGCTTCACACCAAGGACACCCAAGTGAACACAGGCCTTACAGCGATGGAAGGAGCCTGTCATTGTGCCCTACTGGCCAAAGCCCCCAGACCCCCAGTGTGGAGGCCAACAACAAAGCCCACTCACCTGGGTTTGCTGTGGGCGTCACTGGAGCCAAACCAGCCCCGGTGGCTCTGCTCCGTCTTGCCGGGCAGCGAGTCGCTCCTCCCCCCGGAGAACAGCGTCTTCCTGAGGCTCCGCCCCTTCTCCTTGTCACACGGCTCCCCGGTAGAGGAGGCTGCAGGGGGGGCCGGCTGCGCAAGACGCCCCCCTACGCGGGCGCTTTGAACGGCGGACGTCTCGGCGTCCCTTTTCTCCTCCTCCTTGTCGTCCTTCTTCGCCTTGTCCGAGGCCCAGCGGCGAACCTCGCTGGGGGAACCTCTGGCGAGGTTCTGCAGCGAGCGGGAGAGCGGCGAGCACTTCTCCAGCAGAACCAGCTTGGACGAGAGAGGCCCCCCCGCCGCGCCCCTGGTCATGGACGGCTCCGAGTCGTAGACGTGGCTCCCATTGATGCACAGGGAGGATTGGGACTGGGTCATGGTGGGGCCCCTGAGGGACTCCATGGCTGGCGGGGGTCGGGTGCAGGTCGTCGTGATCTTGCTGGCTTCGTCGCTGAAGGCCCGCTTGTGGGTCAGAACCTGTGTGGCGTGCTGGCTAGTGAGCACTGTGGGGGAAAGACAGTGTGAGAGAGAGAGAGAGAGAGAGAGAGAGAGAGAGAGAGAGAGAGAGACGCTCCAATGTTAATCAATGAATCTTCTCGTGGAACCAAAGCTTTTTGTTTTGCTGCCGAGAGTCTATTTGTTTCCAGCTCGCTTCGCATTTTTGAAGCATTGAGGACAATGGAAATACATTGTAGATGCAGCTAAAACACTACAAATAATAACTTATAAAGTTGTCCCTTGTTTCTTAACCCTGCCCCCCTGTGCCACCACCTCAATCAGACAATTGTTTAACATCCTATTTACCTGTCCTACAACATGCATTACATTATGTTAATGCTGCACAATTAAGTAAGATGCTCTAAGCTTACTTATACAATGTATTACAGACCGACATGTTGGAAATGTTGAGTTTCATTTAAAATAGTTTCATCTGAATGTTATTTTAGATGTAGGCTACACATTATATTGTTAAATGTCTATTGAATAGACATAAGATATAGGAATACCGAATAGACTCTTATGTAGAAATGCACTGGTCACCTGCATTTGACATTCAATTAAAGCACCTACAGTACAGCATTTATCAATTTACTAGGACCGCATGTAGAACTTCTGTCATGTTAAACAGACACTATCTTTTAGTTGTACAAAGATCAAATGAAGATAAGTGCTGGTGACTTAAGGGGCCGTGAAGAAATTACTAAGATGAACGTGAGCGCTATGGGTCTGTAAAGAATAACTAAAGAGTATCAATCCATCCATCCATCTTAATCTGCTTATTCGGAATTGAGTCGCGGGGGCAGCAGGTCCAGCAAGGGAGCCAAAACTTCCCTTTCCTGAGCCACATTAGCAAGCTCTGACTGGGGGATCCCGAGGCGTTCCCAGGCCAGTGTAGAGATATAATCTATACACTGGGTCTTCCCCGAGGCCTCCTCCCAGCTGGACGTGCCTGGGACAACGCCCTAGGGAGGTGCCCAGGGAGCATACTTACCAGATGCCCGTACCACCTCAACTGGCTCTTTTCGACGCAAATGAGCAGCGGCTCTACTCCAAGTTCCTAACGGACAGCTGAGCTTCTCACCCTATCTCTAAGGGAAACGCCCGCCACCCTCTTGAGAAAACCCATTTTGGCCGCTTGTACCCGTGATCTACCAGTTCTTTCGGTCATGACCCACCCTTCATGACCATAGGTGAGGGTAGGAAAGAAAATCGACCGGAAGATCGAGAGCTTTGCCTTCCGGCTCAGATCTCTTTTCGTCACAACGGTGCGGTAAAGTGTTTTCAATACCGCTCCCGGTGCTCAGATTCTTCGGCCAATCTCCCGCTCCAATGTCCCCTCACTCGCGAACAAGACCCCGAGGTACTTGAACTCCTTCACATGGGGTAAGGACTCATTCACACACACGTACACGTATGAGCATGCTTACATTCGAACTGTTGTCTGTGCATATGCACTAAACAGCATATTAGCGTTTGCTGTTAAGACTTCTGTCATGGACTGTCTTTAACAAAAACCATTTTCAAACATAAGGATGCTCGTTACTGAGTAAATTTAAACCAAATTATCTTGACATCTAAATTATGTAGAGCCATAAAAAATACATTGTGAAAGCTTTACTATGAAAATCACAATCAGCTAAAAGTAGAACGAGAACAAAATATTCAATTAATTAAAATGCAATTCTGAAACAGAGATAATACACAAAGTTGCTTAATTTAAATTTTCTCCTTTGTATAACAGAAACTAATATTAAATATATCACTGTGTCTACCCAGCGTAGAAAGGTGTGCATTTAATTCCCATAAACCCACAGTCCCTGCCCTGTGTATAGGTGACACATAGTCTCAGCCTCTTCTGTCAATTAGCACTACGTCACATAAGCAACTCTGTGCTGAACGTCTGCTGCATATGCCCCTGAAAGCTCGACAGTGCTATCTGAAATTGAGAAGTAGATTTTCATTGGCTGTTAGCATTGTCACTCACAAAGTCTATATCTGTAATTCCAGTGCGACGGAAGTGCAGTAGCATGATTTATTTACTCATTTCAGTTGTTGCATATTTTAGGCACTAACAGTAGCCTACTATAACAGAACAATACCTGAAAAAAGCCAGAGTCGTGTTGGTAAGTTTCTCAACATATTCCTCTTATAGTTTAACGTCCGACTTTGTAATTGAGTTACGTAGTTGGTTGATGTACATGTCAATCAAAATACCTCTCCTATCAAGTAGGCGGATATTTGCGCAGGTAGCCAGCGCTGTGTCACAGACATTAGCAGGAGTAAAGGCTGGCTCTGCGAGACTAGCTACACACCACACGCATTAACAGTAGTGTCAGCCTCTCTCAACCACACCCACCTTTCTTAGCCAAGGCTGCCTCCCCATAGTGGCTGTCCATCCTCACTTTGGGGGTGTAAACAGGCGAGCTGGGCGGGTCGGCGAGGAGGTCCAGACTCGGCGGGGGGGCGGGGTTTTCGCTGGCCGCGGACGACGCGCTGCTCTCCGACGCCAGAGAGGAGCAGGACCGCGTGTCGGACGACTTCCGCAGCCTCCCTTTGAAGAAATCCTTCACCTTGCTCTTCTTCTCTTCCGCTACCTCCACTCCGCTTCCCCATCCCCCTCCTCCCCCTCCTCCGCCGTCCTCCTCCCCGAAAGGCTGCCCCAGGGCTCCAGACAGAGCTGCGTAGCGGCCCGGCACGATGGCGGAGGAGGACTCAACGTCGGGCCGCTTGCGCCCCGTGACGCGGTCCTTGAGCTTGCCCAGGGCGGAGCGCGGCTTGTCCTTCACGGTCAGGTCGAACATGCTGGCCGTCATGTTGTTGCGGGTGAACTGGACCGTCACCTGGAGCTCGCCGCGCTCCTTCTCCTTACGTCCCGCCTTGGAGCGGAGCCTGAGCCACCTGCACTCACACACACACACGTACAGAGGTCACGGGGAGGCGGGATGGGTCACGAGAGAGCGCCGCCTCAGCTCAGGAAACCACAAAACATGGGCTGCTTCTCTCAGTGGTGCATTCCTAGCATTAGCATGACTCAGAAAGAGGAACCGTGTATAGGAGGACGATTAAAATCTAACCATGGTGTTTGGCACCAACTATACCAACTACACAAGAGGACCATGGCGACGCAAAGGGGACCTTAAATCCAAATTCCAATGTTCCACTTACAAACACCCGGCATTGAAAGGAATGTTTCTGTTCTAAGGGAATCATCCCACTCGTTCAGCCTCCTGAGCTCTTTCTGAGAGCACCAGAAGAACATTCTAGAGCCAAAACAATCTTGGAATTCAATGTGAGTTTCACTGAGCACAGAGAGAATAGAGAGAGCGTACAACCACAAATTAAAGCCAGATGTGTGGCACTGCTTTTGACTATTCTCTGTTCACTAATGCGTGCGCTGCTTGGAGGTGCTTCCAATATTCCTGACCCATTATTTCCACCGTGACATTGTGGAATTATTGGCGGATTTAGGCTTTCTGTCACAGTGGGTCTGACAGCAGAAAGACTAGACCATGTAGAACTTTAGTCCATATTATTTGAATTTCCAGAACTAGTCATATAATATAATGTCCTGTACACAGCCAAACATTGGCAATGACTTGATTTCAATGAATATTCTTGTCTCAAATCTTCAATTTGAATCCACATGCAATCCAGACCAAAATGGCATTGTGGCACTTTCACCAGTAATGTGTGTCATGTAAAAAAAATAAAGATTTTAACTTACACTAATAATAGCACTAATGGTAACATGTAATTTATAACATTAGCACAAGTTTGATTATTTCAGATATATATGGGTCAAATGGGGCTTTGACTGATTTTGCGCTTCCTGATCCCATCAAACCAGTTAGTCAGTTTCTGCTGTGGAATGTTTGATGGTGACAGCAGTACCAACCATGACCCATGGTCTAGTCTCCTTCACTCAGTAAATGTCATGTATTCTATTATACTCAGAAAGTGCCTGGCATAGCAAACAGAACTACAATTGTAATTGTGCAAACGCCTTTATCCTATGCATTGTGTATGTCTATGCATATTTGACACATAAGTAGCAATTAAACAAGATCTCAATCCCTTAACAGAAACACAATAGGATTATGATACAGCACTAGTTGTGTTTTCTATTAGGATCAGCTGTCCAATTGAATTGCTTTCCTTGATCGATTGAGCTGATGCAAATGCAGTGTGCATTCTAGAATGATGACCATAGGAAACGATGTCATCATTTTCTCTTGGTGGGAGATGAGATCTTACCCCATTTATATTAGCGATAATAAAAAGGGACCAGTCCCATTGCTGACTCAGTGGTTCATGCCTGGATTTACTACTGTGGTTAAAACCAGCATTACATTGTTATATTGGTTTAAAAACAATTCCCCTCCTGCTCCTCGATGCTCTTATCTTTACATTGCCCTATAGCTATAATTGGCTTGCTTGTGGACAGTGGGTGTTTCCAACCAAAGGAGTGAGCTAAGGATGAAATATGGGAATGTGTTGGGGAAGGGGGAGGGGGGAATGGTGCACTATATCATAGTTAAGAGAGTGAGCCTTGTGCCTTTAAGTAAAGGCACAAGGCTCACTGTGCTCACAGGTGTCCTTTCCCGCTGTGTGTTCACCAGCCCAGCAAGGAGGCCCTTGTTATGTTGCAAGCCAGATCTTGAACAACGCTGATCACTGCAGGAGTCGAAGTGTCTCATGTCCTCGTGTGACCAGAGGGCCTTACAAAACCCAACATGGCCAACTAAATTACTGGAAAACGAGGGTAGCACCCTTCAATAACTGTGTGTGGGCTATGGCCCCTGCCTGACCCATGAATTCCTTACTGACCCACTGAATTTCTGTATTATATATATATATATATATATATATATATATATATATATATATGAATGAGAGAGAGAGAGAGAGAGAGAGAGAGAGAGAGATATCCTTCATTCTTTACATTCTAGTGTGACTTTCCTTTCCACACCACGGTTAGCTACCATGCACACACTATTGGCCGACCAAACATAACAACAGTATTTGTATTGCAAAGAGCGCTTATACTTCCTGACGTCATATGACCCTCACACATGCAACCTTGTTATTTACATGCCCCTCACTTACTTAATAATAATAATCATACCGGTAATTATCCCAGCCCAAAGTAGTAGTATGGTTTTCACTCCAGCAAGTTAGAATTGCAATGCAATTAGGTGTCAGGCTAGTCTATAATAAACACAGCCTACTACATAATGACGAGCAATTCTTATATTTTACCGACAGGCCTCTAAACTCACATTAAAGTTTTTTTGTCTGTGAAATGACCTGCCTCCCCTGCACTGAGGGAAAACACAATGACGCACAATGTAGAGTAGTTGGCAGCTGCTTCCATGATACAGCAGGTAGGCTGTGTGGCAGTGTGCGGTTGGACATACAGTACATTACTGGTTAAGTTAAATGCAACCTACTCATCTCTAGGACACATTCCTTCCTGAAAAAGCTTGTCAAGCGGAACGATGGATTGACCGAGAAATACGTCAAGTCCGATCAGAACCCTGTGCATGACGGTGAGCACCAGGTCGCCGCTCCCGGGGGGGTACGCGCTGCGGCCGCCATCCTCCAGTATGCCGGGTACAAGTTCAAAGCAGCATTCCTCGTTCCACTCCGGTAACTCAGATTTCTCCACCAAGCCCGTCGTGTACTTCTCCTTCCCCACCTGCATGATAGTGTAGAGGTAACGGCTACCGTGCTTGCCCTTCGTTCGCAGTCCCCTCGCGCAAAGGACAGTGACATTCACATGCGTGGGCACCCACCGCTTATCATCGTCCAGATCTATGAGTGACATCATTTTGAAGTTCTGGAGTGGGATAGCGTGACTGTGTATCTAATGTAGATTTATTGTCTTCTCTGGTTGCGCATCGAGTAGCCTACAGCCTAGTGGGCATACCTGCTGCCTTTGATGGCATGCGCAAGACCAGCTGCAGCATGTCTCTAAAGTCTGCTTGGTATCCGACAGCAGTCCGAAGGCCTACGCTGCTTTGCGCTTGAAGCACATGCATGCAATTTCCAAATGCAATCAAAACGTCACTAACTAGGCTACTTTAGGCGATGCTGATACGGGCCACAAATATTTCCATAGGTCCATGTCCATGTTGTTTACAGTCCGAAAATGTGTTCTTGTCCCGCCCCCCTTTCACAGTCCCGCATACAATGAGTGCGGTGAATGCTGCAGAATTAAAGAGGAACACGCAACCACACAAAATCTGTAACGAAACATAGCCGCGACATTATTAGACAATATTGTGATGCTTTTAGGAATTAACCTATATCTATTTTCCTACTTGTCGTGATTCGACGGAAAGCAGAAATGCTCTATTATTAAGATGTTGGGCGGAACCCACACAGCTGCCCATAGCACGCTAGCCGCTGTTGATCTGGAATTTGGCGGATTTTTTGTTTTATAAACAATTCAGTAATAATCTGACTGTAAATACAACATTCAAACATTCATAGCTATAAGTGGGGGCAACTTTATGATTATTAACTGAACATTAAAGGCTACAACAAATAAACAATAGCCTTTGGATTCATAATCATAGCGTATCTTTTTGTGGTTTCGAAATGAGACACCATCAAGTTAAGGGAAAATATCTTAAAATGTTATGTAGGCTATTTCATAATAAAGCTGTATCCTTTCATGAAATTAAATTATACTGTTATGACACCACCTCCAGACTCAGTCTGATGCTCGAATTATAGATACATATACCGCCATCTCGTGGTCACTAACAGTAAACGTTCTAAGTACTAAAATAATGCCAAGGAAACCTTTGCATATACATTAACAGCTTCTAAAATCAAGCCTGCGATGTTACTGTGGGAAATGTTTAGCTGTTTAATGGAGATCTGTAAAAACACAGACATTTTTTCAGCTTCACTGCTTTTTTTATTTAGAATAAATAAAAACCCGAACAACAATTTGTTTTGAATTGTAAAAACCAGATTAACATTTCACAGTGTTGACACAGCCACTTTCGGGATAAAGGATTCTCCATCAAAATGCAAACACAAAGAAAGTTCACATTCAGAACAGTAAACAACAACAGAACCTTATTGGCAAGGATTCTGCGGCACTTTTCTACTTGGCTTTATAAGAGAAGTAGTATTTCAGGAACACCGTACACAATATTGTACTTTATTTTACAAATGTACACAGTACTGTTACTCTCTCACTTGCAACATGGGCAAACTTATTATCATTTAATATGATGCATTTAAACATGGAAACTTTGTTCAGGAACATAAATTATTAGGTGTAAAATAAAAAAAATACAGCATAAGTATACCATAAGTAATAGAATGGATAAAGTCAGATTAAACAACTCTCACAGTGAGCTACTAAAAAGTGCACAAAATGATCTAAAAATTCAAAACCTCCATTATTTAACCTACGTGTGTCTGTTAAAGAGACTGAGAAGACAGTCAGGGTGTGAGATCTAGCTGTTTTAGCGCTTAAACTGATTACCCTGATTGGATCGCTGCTGTCTCACACCTGTCTATATGATTGGTTTAAATGATTACTGACATCACGCATGGCAGTTGCAGAGTAGGACCAATGTGATGTCTAATCAGAGTTAATTGAAATATCTGTCTGCCCTTTACAGTCCCTTTAAGTAAACAGAGTTCTGAAGTTTTTAGTCATATTTTAGAACAATATACAGCAATCCTGAAAGCAGATTGTATTATTCTAACAATAGTTGCATCAGACTTGAATGAATACATGAAAATTATCGATCTATATATTACGATCTATTGAGGTCTTGTATCATGTAAAACATTATAGTACATCAGTACATTGTAGGCCAGCTTCCTTAAAGTAATAGTCCATATAAACACACAAAATAAATATAAATAAAACGTTTTTTTGTTCAAACCATGCAGGGGAATTTTGAATAGTATTCTCTCTTTTAAAAAAAAATAATTTTTTTTTTACCAATAAGCCTTCATGTTCCTTATCTTCCATAATCAAATGTAAGTAATGAATACAGAAATAACCTTGTTTTCTGGACTTGAACATACTTACATTTGCATGTTATCTCTACAACACCCATGTTATATCTACTATTTAAATATCTTTATATCAGTGCCAATGCTATGTGGGCGTGTTTCAAATTTGGTTAATACACAATGCATACATACTGGTCAGTAAACATTTTAAACATTGCTTAGGGTTCGTTTTGCATTCACCCGTGTTTGTGTATATATGCACAATTAATTTGTGTATATCATTTTAAACATAACATCTGTTTTCTCATTGTGCAAATACCACTAACATATAGCTACAAATCCACCTTTTACAGGAAAGCCATTTCACAGTATATTGGGCAATAATGAAAGAAAATATAGTTTGTTCTGCAAAATATGTGTAATTAACAACAGATTATTAAACGTATGTTAAAACGTCGTTTCAATATTTTTCAGAGGCACTACTGAAGAGAGAGGCCTGTTATTAAGGGTGCTTGATGAAATATATGTAATTAAATAGATACATTGTTAGGGATGACACAATGTAAAAATCTGTAAACAAATATTTTCCAATATTTGATTTTGAGATCAATAACGTTCCAACACGTGGCGCTTGTCTAAAACGTAATATAGCTGATAATGCCTTTATGACGGATATGTTCCTACACTAAAACACAACAAGGTAGCAAATGGAAGACTTAATATTCAATGTTAATTTTAAGCACCGTTAACAGTCAGCGGGGTTCGGAACTATACGTGTACAAATCTGAGCTACTTCAAAGTAGCCTCGCGAGACCATCCTGATCTCGTGAGCTTCAGTTTAATTTCGTCGTGAGAATCAGTCTGGAAAGCCTACAAATAATTTTGAATGTGTCAGAGTAGCAACTGAACTTTCCAATCAGCGTCGTGTTTATAGCTATACGGGCGTGGTTTAGGTTTGCCGACATCGAAAACGACCAGATGGGGTCATCCAATCAACTGCCAAGTATTTTTTTGAAAGTACCTGCCCTTTACAGAGTTTCAATGTACGGCTCCCCAGATTTGTGTGTTGTGACTTGTGACAACAATTCATCTGGCATGTCAGGTTAACTTCAAAGAGCTCAGAACGGTAACAGTAAATCCCTACAACACACATACATCCCCTGGAATGTTTCTGTTCCCTGTGCAAAGCGACAGGATACGGTCAGCGTGTTGCCATGGGTACAGCACAGTACATACAGCCACACGTTATCACCAACCGCCCATCATCTCTCCTGCCCCGGCTTCTTCTTCAATCTGATTGGCCGTTGGGGCAGCCTTTCAGGTATAGCTCGTCCTGTGACAGGTGGCTATCGTAGGCCTCCATGTAGAGGCTGCTGGTGCTGCTGTTGGAGCCGCTGCTGCCCAGGAAGGTGCCCACAGCGCGGCCCTGTCGGGCGTGGCCCACCGCGTCACTGAACACCTTGTTGATCTGCTCCTCAGAGGGCATCCACCAGTCTGGGTTGGAGGCACAGTGCATGTGGATGAACTCTGGCAGAGAACAGAGGGGGAAAGCATTATTGATCGATTGATTGAATTAAAAAAATTATAATAGTGGCACCTCTAACAAGAGATGCCCCAACTACAATTAAAACATTTAAAATGATAAACATAATAAAGTCTTACATCTTATTTCCATTGTGGTCCTTTTTAAGATGTTAAAACATAATTTCATTTCACATTTCAATTTTAAATTTCACAAAATACAAATGTCAATACCTATGCAGTAGTTTGTAGTCCATATACATGATTAGTTATACAATATTTACCTACATTTACAATAAAAAAATTCATCAAATATAATTAAGATTAATCCATTATAGATATTTCATCTTACATTTTACTGTTAATTTATGGTGGCAATTGATCTCTCAGCCATATTTTTACTGAGGACTTAAAGGTACCTATGGAGGTAATAATATTGAGTTGCTTTGGTAGCCCATTACACATAATGGCTGCTGTATATAAGAAGGTATCCTTTCCCATACAGCTCTTAAACCTAAAAGGAACCACATCGGTTGTACTCCCTCTTGTGGTGTGTTTGTGGTATTTCCTTATTTTGGTAAAATAGTTGCACAAGCAGCTTTGAACATTATTATTGACAATCCAGTAAATTAGACACATTTCAAGCTGAGAAACTCGCTCTTCCACCCTCAGCCATTTAAGGCTGATAAAATTAGCTGGAAGAAGTTGTGTCCTAAATGGAAGTTTAAGGACCAACCGTACAAGTTTATTTTGTTATGTCTGTAGCTTATTTTTAATTAAGAATCCTGGGTGCACTTGTATACCAAGAAAGACATGCATAATCAAAGTGACACTGCACAAGAGCCCCTGCTAATGTCTCTAGTGCAATTCTATCCAGAAAATAGGATATTCTTGTCAGGAATCTGATTGTGTGGTTAATTTTAGTAAGCACCAATTGTGCCATACCTTCTCCAGATAAATGGATGTCTAAAATGCAGCCTAAATAATTAACAGATTCCTTGGCTGAGACGTTTATATCTCCCACAATTATGCTGAATTGAAGGGCCTTCTTCAACTTTACCTTTGAACCAAAGAGTATGGCCTCGGCTTTACCAAGATGGAGTGACAGCCATCTACTGATTTATGATAATTCTTTGCATGCAGATTTTATGTCATTAATATACAATAGAAAAAACAATGGGCCTAAAACACTTCCTTGAGGGACTCCGCCATTCCAGGAGCATGGGTTTGGACAGAGTTCCATCCACATCCACCATTTGTTTCCTACCTCCAAGATATGAGCTAATCCATTTTATTGCTAAACTGTCAAATCCCAATGCTATTAGATTTGTTAGTAGAATGTCATGATCCACAGTATCAAATGCCTTTTAGAGATCTAACATGACCAGACCCAGTGTGATGTATAGCATCATTGAAACTGTTTATAAAAAGGACAGGCACTAATACGCCTGTCAAATAATACTTGACGTTAGGGTTAGGGTTAGTTTTACTGGGAATGGATATGAGCCTGAGAGTGTGGCCACAATTTCATAGGAATTGTAGACATTATTCTATATTTTTCCCATATGAAAAAGTATTAGTAGATGATAACATACTGCTAGGCAGTAATATAATATATATATTTAAAAAAAAAAAATTCAAAAAGGAAAGAAATACATGTTAACAGAACATTAGACGTGGGCAGTGGGCATTATACATACAATTATGTAATTAGAAGACGCTTTTACCAATAGTGAATTTCAACAGCTACTGTATTTTGCTCAATGATGCTTATAGGTAGGCCAACTCTGGGGCTCACATCCACAACCTTCTGGCAGACCACTAGACTACACTGCCCCCTACTGGTATTCCAACACCCAGCCCACTAGACTATACTGCCCCCTACTGGTAGTTCAACACCCAGACCACTAGACTATACTGCCCCCTACTGGTATTCCAACACGCAGCCCACTAGACTATACTGTCCCCTACTGGTAGTCCAACACCCAGCCCACTAGACTATACTGCCCCCTACTGGTACTCCAACACCCAGCCCACTAGACTATACTGCCCCTACTGGTAGTTCAACACCCAGACCACTAGACTATACTGCCCTCTACTGGTAGTTCAACACCCAGACCACTAGACTATACTGCCCCCTACTGGTAGTTCAACACCCAGACCACTAGACTATACTGCCCTCTACTGGTAGTTCAACACCCAGACCACTAGACTATACTGCCCCCTACTGGTAGTTCAACACCCAGACCACTAGACTATACTGCCCTCTACTGGTAGTTCAACACCCAGACCACTAGA
>JAODUK010051373.1:0-19031 GCA_027564635.1 Typhlichthys eigenmanni
ACAAGTACACATAAGGATAAAAACACAGGAGGTTATAAGGCTAAACAGTGTGGCCAAGTAAATAAGGATAAAAACATTAGAACTAATGTAAGTACTAATATAAACCTGCGCTGTGCAACTTGCAGTTTTGTAAACCATGGCTGCTGTGAGTAGCTCTGATGACGATGACTAGACACTACCTGTGTCTAGAGTTCTCTCCACTAGTCATTGTCGTAGTTTCTGTGACAATACACTGAGTATACAGCATTGTGGATAGATGGAACATTTGTTCTGATTAACTATTAAAACATTATATATTCTACCATTCAATAGCTCAGAAACACTTGACAGAACTCATAATTGTATAAATCAGTTAAGTTGTGAAAGTAAAATTAAATATAATCAAGACATTGACATAGTTGGAAAGATAGGTCTCCACTTTAAATAACAATTTCACCCCAAGCTTTCTGAAGACCTTAGATAGTAAATAGTATTGGCTTGATGGGCACTGTTTTTGTACCAAACGGTAAAGGCGCTCTCGCAACACCTTTACCTTTACAACGCTAGCCTATCCATTACAGGCAGAATACCAGCTAAATGCTGGTAAGTAATGTTTAGAATCTAAACATTACTTATCTAAACATTAGATCATTTGTAGCAGTGCTTTACTGGCTCATTGTAGGTTGAATTGGTTTGGTATGGCATAATAGATACTGTAGACTTCTTTGTTCAATATATATTTTACTTTTTACAAATCTCCCACTTTACCAGCACCAAAGCGTCCCCAGAAATTCAAATTTTCTCCACCATGGTTGATGGATGGTGTGAAACACCTCAAGCATTGTTATATTGGATCTGCGCCTTAACAGTAGTTTTTCCTCTGTGATCCAAACGCTTGTGTCAGATTTGTCTGTCCATAACACCTTTTTCTGGACAGGTACATCTTTATTTTATTTGATTAAATATATGTCAAACTAAGGATGTGGTCAATGATTTTCGAACATTGTCCTACCTCAGAACACAGTTCTCAAGGACACTGACACTGAGATTGTGGATTAGAAGTACCTGTGTGGGGACTGTTACTGACAGCAAACATTTTGAGGCTAATTATCTGCAAGAAGGTACTGCAGTGGTTGTGTTTTTTATAGAATATGAGAGCTTTTAATGTAAATAATGATATTATATCTGTTTTATTAGAGTGTTAGAGTGAATGTGACCATTCCAATTATAGGGGTGAGCCAGGTGAATGAAATCTTTAATGTCTTCAGAAAGGACAATGTCATACTAGACAGCCTTGTATAGGAAGAGGTTTGCAGGCTTCCCTTGGGCAGCAATTCAGATGACCAAAGGAGAGACTAATGGCCAAAAACTGTCCATTCATTTATTAAACTCTGACCACTGCTAATGGTTTATTATGACTTTATTTAGCGTGCCCTTTCCTGAATGTCTTTTAATAAGACAATTTAGCGTTACCTGTAGCTACCACAGTGTGCCCTTCAAACATAGAATTGATGATTGCTGCCAGTTTGCCTATGTAGATATTCCATAAAATCAGTAATATCCTGTTAAAATAGTAATTTGCAAAAACAACCATATACTTTATATCAATTTAACAGAACATAATTTCAAAAAATGTTTTTATAAATAAATATAATTTTCAAAAACAAGGAGTAAGGGGCAAAATCCTAAATTATTGAACGTGATTATGATATTATCTTGCCTAGACTATATATTTTTGGGTAAAAAAAGAAAAAAATCTCAAACACATTTATTTTTTGCATTGAAGCTCTTGGAGCAGTTGAAGCCCGGTGGACGATTAGTTCTGCCCGTGGGGCCAGAAGGGGGCAGTCAGGTTCTAGAACAGTATGACCGGCAGAGCGACGGAACATTCCTCCGAAAGGCCTTGATGGGAGTGGTCTATGTACCCCTAACGGACAAGAGGCACCAGTACCCTGGGTATTACAAATACACTGTATAATGGGCGATTTGTGAATCACATTTCCAGGTTCCACGTTTGACAGGTAGTCTAATGGTGCGGGCTTTTGAGTACCAGCCAGAAGGTAATGGTTAAAAGCGTCTGTTAAATGAAATAATTGGCTTAATGACTAAAACCTGTTGAATTGCTTCGGCCCATTGGTCGTTGTAACTTCACACTGTATCTGAAAGCAGCCTTATGAGTGTCATGACGCCCAATTTGTGTCTGAAAGGGCCAGGGTCTTGTACACACACTGCACCTGTAGCATTCTTCTTATCGTGTGTTTGCCATCGTTTTTTTTTCTTCCCCAGTGGTGATCTCTGACTGCAGTGTGGTTGTCCCTTCAGGAGGTGGCGCTGGTGCTGTACCTTTTGGAGCCTGCTAAAACCTGCAGATGGCCCAAGAAGACTCCGGTCTTCTGTAAACTGTCGGTCACCTATAGCAACATTTAAGTGTGCTCTGTCTTACTGATAGGGCTATGTTTCCATAATGCTAGCAGCATTCAGCAATGATTAACTAAATTACTATGGCTAATACTAGATGCCTTACATCTAGGTTTCATATAAAGAAACTGATGTTGAATAATATTGCATTACCCACATATGTGTATACCTTTTTTATGTTTTGAATGTTTTCTGTATTGGTTTGTGGAGCCGGATGATTTGTGTGTGTGAATCCTAGAGGAATACTTTCTCTTATATAAATGCATTTAATGCATTTAAGGTCCCCTTTCATTCATGGCAAGGACGTTTTCTAATGTAATTAACTGTACTATAATTAAAGTTTAGAACATTTTAGTTAATACTCACTGTTGAGTTTTGATGGTATTTTCTCTTGAAGCACTGCTTTATATTAAAACACAGCCTACACAACAAGCCAAATGCATTTAGTACCATTCCCGAATTATGTATGTATTTACTTATTGTTCATACAGTAGCCTTGTTTAATTAATTTATTTATATCAGGGTGATATTTTTACCGCGCATGTTTGAACTTTGTTTGAACTGGGCTGAACCTTTGAAAAGGGGTTGAACTACATATTGACGTAATCAGTAGTCGCCTCAACATGGGAAGGACCTCGTACAGTCTAACCGAACTGAAGAGGAAAATGTGTGAAACACGTGAGTGTTTTAGATTAGTTTAAATTACCCACTTACACCTAAACCCACGTTAAGTATAGGCTTTGAATGCCATGACATTTATAAATCCATTGCTTGTTCTATGAATTACTTTCAGTAGGTTAAAGAACACATGTTATGGACATCGTTGTGTCTTCAACAATTACGATTCGCGTGTCATAGCCTGATGATACATTTCAGTAATAAAACACGATTAATCTTGAAGGTGATACCACTTGAACACGTTACACTTCATCACCGTGGTGTTTACACCTTTGGTCCAAGGCATCAACAGAATAACCCGGCATTAACAATGGAGCAGTTGGAAAGTGCCCCTGGATTATCGGATACAAGTAACCATGAGCATGAGACGGTCACACCGACCGTATCGAACGAGTTGATTGAGACTGGTAAAGCTAAACGAAAAAGCGAAGAGACTGATGAATCTGAGAAAAGTGGTCGCGGGAAAAGAAAACGAGGTGGTGGAGGAAAGAAACTCCGTCCAGGCGAGAGATACATCCCCCCTCCTCAGAGACGAAATCCTGGCGTAAGCTTCAGCAAGGAACATTTTGATGAGACCACATATTATTTTGAGGGTGGACTTCGAAAAGTTCACCCTTATTACTATGATTTTACAACTTACTGTAAGGGTAGATGGATTGGGAAGAGTCTTCTTGAGGTGTTCAGCAGTGAGTTCAGATCTGAATCTATAGACTATTATAAGAGGGCTGCAAAAGAAGGGCGCATCAGACTCAACGAAACAACTGTGGATGATCTGTCCATAATACTGAGGGTAATTTATCACTTTTTATCATTGTCTTTTCAGTAACCATGTATTTATGCTTGAATAATACCAATAATGTGTTACCATTGAAATTGTACTGTTTGTGCAACAGTAGTCATCTTACATTTGCGTCCACACAGAACAATGACCTTATGAGGAACACTGTGCATCGCCACGAGCCGCCTGTGGTTGGCAGGCCCCTGGATGTTCTGGTGGACAACGGTGAAGTGCTGGTGGTTAATAAACCTGCCTCCATTCCGGTGCACCCCTGTGGCCGCTTCCGCCACAACACTGTGATTTTCATCCTGGGAAAAGATCTGGGAGTTTCGGAGCTCCATACGGTTCACAGGCTGGACAGGCTGACGTCTGGTGTGTTGCTGTTTGCAAGGACACTGGAGATGTCCAAGAAGCTGGATCAGTTGGTGAGAGACAGACAGGTAGGTCCAAAAGAGCTAGCAAATGGCCTTTTGCTAATTGTGAAATGACAGATAAGATAAAGACTCATTCCTTGGTTGTGTTAAAACAAACTCCCTCAGAAGCTCTGCCCCAAAACATTGCAAAGCCAAGGGCATTGGTGTGAGCTGTGTTCGCCACATTGTTTGTTACAGAGCCAGGGCACTTTTAGAAGTACCGGATAATTATTTCAGCACACAGAAAACGCAAAAAATGCAAGGAGATATTTGCTTATAATGGCTGACTTACTATACCTTCAAATTACAATATATAATAATTATGCGTCTCCTACTGGTTGCAGTGTAATGCTATAGTAAACTAGCCTCGCCAGTCTAGAGATCTTGGAGATCTCAAAAAAGTTGATTCAGGCCGGTAAACCTAGTGTGTTTGTGATTGTGCCAATCAGTGTTGTAGTTTAGCTATAGGCGTGGGTTAGGTGTGGCGTAGGCGACCTGGAAACAATCAAAAACGCCTAGAGATAATACAATATAACATAGTTTTTTATTATAATATATTCGATTTTTTAGATGTTTCTACTGTTATCCAAACTTTTCAACAGACTGCTGGTTCACAGGTTCATCCAATCACATGCAAGGTTTTTTTTTCTCCAAAGCGTCTGCCCTCTTAAATCCGTTTCAATGGAAGACTCCCCAGATGGATGAGTCTAACACACACATATATCTGGTCTTGTCAGGTTAACGGTAAACATGACCGACCTTCAATCTGTCTCTTTGCATTTAAACAGCTTGTGAAGGAGTATGTGTGCAGAGTGGACGGGGAGTTCCCAGAGGAGGAGCTAGTGTGCGAGGAGCCCATCCTGGTGGTCTCCTTCAAGGTGGGTCTCTGTCGGGTTGACGCCAAGGGGAAGGACTGCAGAACCGTCTTCCAGAGGATTAGCTTCAATGGAAGCAGCAGTGTCGTGCGCTGCCTGCCCCTTACGGGCCGCACCCACCAGATCCGGGTCCACCTACAGTACCTTGGCTTCCCTATCCTCAATGACCCAGTCTACGGGGCCTCCGCGTGGGGTCCACACAGAGGCAAGGGGGGCCAGGTAGGGAAGAGTGACGAGGACCTGCTGAAAGCTCTGGTGGAGGAGCATCGCTCCAAGGAAAGCCTTCACCTGCTGGACCTGCCCGATGACGAGGTTGCAGTGGTGCAGGACGAAGGTCCGTCGCGTGCCGAGGTTTCTGTGAAAGAGGAGCGATCCGACGTGGTGGCTGACCGAGTCAAGACTGATGACAAAGCGGGAGAAAGTGGTCAGACACGGAACGTTGCCGCGGGAACACAGGAGTGTGAGACCACCATGAATCCGGAGATGAAACCGACACGGGAGTTATGCGCTTATGGTGACTCGGTTCCGGAGCCAAAGTGCTTTGTACCGTGTCAATCGCAGGGGAATCGCCATGACAGCGGCCCTCAGCAGAACCCTCCAAGTTGGAGAGACCACCTGTGTAGTGAATGTAGGTTGGTGCGACCAGACCCTTCAGAGAAGGACCTCATTATGTATCTCCATGCGTTACGCTATAAAGGACCAGATTTTGAATACTCCACACACTTGCCTGAATGGGCTGAAGATGACTGGGTAGAGGATGATTGATTAGTTATATTTGATTTCCCATTACTAGTATTCATCTCAGGCATGGAAGGCTTATAAGACGGTCAAAGCAATGTACATGCACTCTGTAAAATAAGGTAAAAGTGAACTGTTTGAGTACATTTATGCTTTTAGAGGTTGTTCTATTTCTTGGTGATACTATATATATATTTTTATATTATTATTATTACGGTTTAGGACATTTTGTTAATCAAAACATAAGATTTTAGTGTTTTGTTTCATCCCAGAATATTTGGTAAAATAAAAATGTTGTTTGTCAATGACATGAAGACTTGGATTATGTTGTTTTACTTTTAGAACTGTTTAAACCAATTTTCCATGAAGTATGATGACGACTGAAATAAAACCCATTCACCAGGAAAAAATATTTTATTATTTTCCAGTCTTTGAAAAATTAACAGCATTAGCAACTGTAAATGTTTGTGCGGGTGGCAACCTTTTTCAGTTAAAAGCCTAAGATTAAAATGTCCCAATCATATCTGGAAGGCAGGTAATTATTGTTAAGGCCCATGTTACGACAATGCCGTCTGTTGTCAAAAGCAATTGTTTGCATCAAGCCTGAAATAACCTGGCTACTAGGCACATTTGAGTCTATTCTTGCCAAGGTTTTTGTTTTGAACCACTACATGTTGCATACTTTAGTCAGTCAGACTGTCGCCTGGACACATAAATTTGAATATCTATACTTTAGTAATGGCTATGTCCGTAACACACACAGGGTAACCGTTTCGTGTAACAATACAATGTTTCAAAGATTTTGGCACATGCTGCACACTTGTTAATGGTAATAAACATACATTGAATCAGCTAATGAGACCTTATGTGTAACATGTTTTGTGGTGACATCATTATCTTAGATATGTCTGCAGTCCTCCAGTGTTGTTAATTTAGTAATATTCGAAATATATCACAGCAGTAGGCCTACGCATGAATTTGTTGGCACAGCAGCTGCTTTGGAAATCTCAATCACGACTGCTCATACGCCGATTGCTCTGTTTGGTATAATACTGCTTTCTGCACGTGAATTGATAATTCATACCAACCTCCTTTCATATTATGTCTGATTAATTCATAATGAAATTTTTTTTGGTAAAGTAAACATGTTTTTGGCACCGACACACACAAACAGCAGGATGTTTAAACAGTGAAATATTTAACAGTTCATGACAGAAATCACACATTTCTCGGTCAATGTGGTATATAAAGTTATGTACAGTCAACCATAAACTAATGCATAAAGACAACATTTAAATGACTTACTCAGATGCTTACACAGTTGGATCTTGTCAAAAGCATGTAATACTTCATCACCGAATAACACTTTAAACACTTTAAAGGTCTGTGAATGTGTACAATTTATTTTGGCTCGTTAAGGTAAATTCCAGTGAGCATAAAATAAACATAATAGTTGGCTGAAGACTGCTTTATAATCCAGTGAGTAGAATAAATCCAGGCACAACGTGACAATCTGTAGGTTGCACAAGCAGTATGCTATCAGTATGCTGATATATTGGCCATAAGATCTTAAAAGATGATGTGCTACCACTAAATTCTGTCTTAAAATACCTTCATTGTCTTTTGTCCAACTGGGTTGTGGAGCATGAATCATGCTTTGATTTAGCCTCTTTATAAAAGTATGAACGTCCATGCTCTGAGTTCAGATTTTGGAGTTAAAGTAAACCTCAGCAATAGACAAACATGCTGTATCTTTAAGGTGTTACATTTGCAACTGGCTTTTTCCTGGAGCATTGCAGCGTGAGTAGTGATTTTTCTCACTGTTTTCATCAAATACTCAGAACGTATCTTCTCTCTGCCCATCTCTCTTAATCCATACATCTGGCAGGTCTGGTTTACTGTTGGGCAGAATGACCACTTCCTCACTCTGGCTGGTACGGCCTTTTCCACTGCCTGGTAAGGACGTCTCATACACCGTTTCTTTCAGTGAAAGACGCAAGGTGTCCCTTTTCCCGTTAAGGTGCCCGGGCTGACACAGGCTGTCATCGTCTTCGGCATGTTGCGTGTTAGAAGGCCTTGGTTCCGTGTCACTCAAACGAGTCTCACTAGAGTCCTCTAGGTACTCACCAGAGCTCTGGGACTGAAAGGAATGGAGTCGCTTGTGGACTTGTTGGAGTGTCCTCCCCGTGTCCTGTCTCTCTTTATCGAGGGGCAGCTGATCAATGGTCTCCAGGGTCTGGCTAATTACGGTCTCCTCCATGCTGGAAGAGGTGGATGAGGTACTTCTCCACTGCTCCACTCCTCGAGATGATTGATCTCTGCACGTCGTGCATAGTAGCCTGTCCTTGGCCAGGTCCTCTTGCGGCTGCGCTACAGGCCGCAAGGTGTTTTCTCTATAAGGAGATGAAGTTTGGAGAGCTGGTGGTGGGTGGCAAGCCTTGTCTTGACAACCACACATCTCCTCACTGTCTGCCTCCGTGCTATTCCTTTCCACATCTCTCCCACAGTACTCAATCTCATCAGAGAGCACAGACGGTCTGTTGGACAGCTTACTGGTGCAGGTACTGTTCTCGAAGCTGTCACTCAGCCGGTAAGCCAATGGCTGAAGCTCGTATTGCTCTGCCACGCGGGCCCCTCCCACCCCCGCAGTACCATGCTGTTTCTGCCGCTGCTGCCGGTGATTGTTGGGATAAAGATAACCACTGACGTCTTTGTCATAATTCCTCCTGACTCTACATCTGCCAAAGGCACCGTTAGCAGCCGATGCTGCGGAGGAATTGGGTTCTGCCATGGTACAAGAGGACAGAACGTTGTCACCGCTTGGCTCAGAGGAACACGACAGCATCATCTTCCCAACATTTTTCTGAGGCCCAAAGAAGCAACACAGAGACTGGAAAAAGAAGGTTGCAAAACCACACGCTACACATTTCACCAGTAAGAGGAAGATTCCTAACTTTCTAAATAGCAAGGCAGTGGCAGGCAGCATGATGATCCCTATGAAGAAAAACATGCTGGAACCTATTGCTACGGGGCAGCCCATCCTTTTTGTGGAATGGGCTACTCTTCCAATTCTATCCGAGTGTGGCGCTGAGCTGTAGGAAACACAGTAGTTGGCGATGAAATCGACAGACAACCCTGCTGCAGCTGATATAAAGAGAGCCTCGATGCCGCTCAGCTCCCATTCTAAGAGAACCAAGAGGCCTACCGTGACAAACACGCTGCCGCCTACAGCCACAGTTCCATATATACTCAACAGGATGTTCCATGTGGTCAGGAACAGTGAAACGAACGTGAGCGCAATTGAGGATCCAGCTACTAATAGTGTCTCCGAGCTCAGGCATTGCTGCAGATCAAAAAGCGAAAAATGACCGATGAACCAACCGCGATCCAGTCCACTTGGGGCTTCTGCTATCTCTCTGTTAAACCACGTCAAGATCTCTTTGTAGAAAATACTGGTTCTGCTAAAGTTGAAGCTGTAGCGGTATGTGGTTTTGAATGCCAGCACCAGGGCAGCTATCCTGCCATCTTGTTCAAAGTAAGGGCCTCCGCTGGAGGCCAGATGGCCCTCAGCTTGTCTTTCTGCCAACATCATACTAAGGCATTGCTCAAACACTCTGGATGGGTAAGGGAAGGGGATATTATTACAACAAAAATTAAAGGCATCCTCAGTCTCTGAGCAGCGTCTGGCAGACACCCAGTGTATCAGCTGCTCCACAAGACAGACATTATCTGTTATTAGACTCTTATCCTCAGATAAAGGAAAATAGAAGCTTAGGTTTTGAACCCTTCCACATAAATCCCTCAGCCAAACCTGAGCATTTGGACTGCTCATGTTAAAGTCCGTGTCGAGAACCAAAGAGCCATTGCTTTTTGGGTTCAAGTGGTTCCCATTGTCGAGCGGGTTTACACCCCAGACAAGTGTTATTGTGACTGGCTTATCCTCCCCATTCATTTGCCTCTCGAACATAAACATGTGTCGGTATTCAGCGTCATATCTCTCGAATGGGTGGCTGGAGCGGAACAGCTGGGTGACTCTATTGTCCAAGGTTGGTAGCTTCATACCAGGGTCAATGCAGGATATGTAAGTCCCACCTGCAGCTAGTACCGCAAACCAGCACATCCAGATGTATCTGAACTTAACTACCCCACACGGCAAGATTTTAAGAAATAATAAATTGGAGGTGTCAGTCACACCCCTTTTTAACCCCCTCAGCTTTTGCCCCAGGGTAAAAAGGCAGCGCTTTCGTGAGCTTGTGTCCCAGAACCCACCAGAGTTCTTGGAGCAGCAGGGCTTCCATCCCTGGATGGCTGCAGAGGCAGTGGATGAAACGGTATAGCGCTCACGTAGGATAAGCGAGCATGGCAACCACACTAATGTCAAGAGCGAGCTGATTAACGAAGCGGTTCCAAGGTAAACAGAAAAACAGCGGATAGCTGTGATGCTGCTGATGTAACCAGACAGAAATGCTACACTGGAAGTCAAACCGGATGCTAAAATCAAATACCCGACCTCCTGCATTGCCCTGTTAACTCTCTTGTCCAAGGAGGCTGAGGGGTTCTGGGCTAGCTGGAGGTTCCAGAAGTCTACAAAGGTAAATACCTGATTGCAGCAGCTGCCCAGCACAATGAGTGCTGCTGATAGGTTGAGCAAGGGGAAAAAAGTCAGACGAAGCACTACTTTGTAGAAGAAATAAGAAGAGAGCAGCGATGTTATGATGGCAATCAGAGCTATTACTGATACAAAAAGAGACTTAAGGTACAGAGCCATTGTGAAAACAAGAGACACAATTGCCAAAATTGGGTATACTGAATCTCTTGCTAGATAATACTTGAACAATGTCTGCTTGATTCCAAGGTCCATCCCAGTGATGGTTGTATTGTTTAACGCAAGATCACGGTCTTCGAGACTGTTCAGGTAAATGTCCATCATATGATCCCCCTTTTCCACGGGCAGGAACAAAAGGCTATACTTCAGCGAAGGAACTTGGTATTCCACAGTCTGTGGGCTAAGGAAGTCCTTATCCACCAGGAAGTGAAGGATCTGGAACACGACGTGTGATTGTTTGCAGCGTGAAGGCACCAAGCCACAGTGGCCATGTTTGGGTATTTCAACGCAGGCCTCCACCAAGTAACCATGGTGATAATATGGAGCACAGTACCGCAATAGACTCAAAGACTCAGACACCTGGGGAGAAGAAGATAATGCATGTGTAATGTAAATTTGCCTGATATATATTATGGTAATACAGATAAATACAATAATAATTCAGACAAATTCTTGAAAGTGCACATCTGATTTTTATAATCTGGTGTCTAGGTACTACATCCCGCTAAAACCGCCGTGAGCATTAAATATCGGAGCCTCAAACGGTGACCCACCATAAATGAATGGTCAACCGTAATAACGGAATAAGCACACCCATTTGGTCTATGTGATGCGTGTAGTTCATTTCAAATTGATCCACTAATCTATAATTTATGTAATTATCCTAATTGAAAGGTCTACATTGTAGCTTCGACAACATTCGCCATGATGGCATGCATTCTCCCATTTTTTTAATCTATTGGGTCAAAGTGCATGAGCTTATTCCGTAGGAGTGTACCTGGTGAGATGTGAGGCCGAGGCAGGAGGAGGCGTTGGTGAGAACGGCCAGGTAGTTCCCCAGGGACCAACTGGGACAGCAGATGCCTCCAGGTACTCTTTCTTCCCCCTGCGCCCTCGCATGTGGCAAGCACAGATCCTGGAACTGTGCCTGCGAGCGAATCTTAATCAGAACAGTGTTGTTGTTGTTAATGCATGCCTATATATTGAATCACGTTAACACTATGCACATCAAATGCAGAATTTGCGGTTGGCAAGGTTACATGAGGCATTATATTATTAACTGCAAGACGATTATTAAGGAGAGGAATTGAGAATCAGAAGGTAGGAAGGAAGCAATGGTAGGATGGGCGAATTGTGGTGTGTGTGTGTGTGTGTGGGAGGGGGGGTGGTAGAGCCTACCCTGGCTTGCTCGATCTCACACATGGAGTAGATGGCCTTCAGGCTCCAGAGACTGGCTGAATTCCCTGAACGGAACACCAGCTGAGCATAACGCTCGCCTGCATACATGTAACAGAGAAGGATCCATCACAGGCAGGCAAGGAATCATCTACTTGTTAGATTAGCTAGCATGTTGTGTCCTTTAGATTAAACAGCATGTTTTGAAAACTCAATTAACCATAATGAAGATTGTTTGTTATTTAGCCGGTTGAATCAAAAATTTGGCTGTACAAAATCTCTGCACTATGTACATTTCTAAAATTGGAAAACATCATTAGGAATGCATATATCCTACCTGATACTGTGTAAATAACTATATAGTATCAGCTATAGTGTTGAAATAAAAAGGGTCTAATTTGAATGTTTCGCTTTGAGTAATTTAAGTAAGCTTGATGAAGATGGAAGTACCTGGAGCGTCACAGAGGAAAGAGTCTTGAGAAGAGACTCTGTTTAGCATCCTCCTGGGACGCTGTCTGGAGACTTCCTGGCTACTAAAATCGCCACTGAAACCTCCCTCGTTACTATGGTACAGATAGCATAATGTAAACATACAAATATTTATTTTAACAGATAACAAACATGCATAATATTACCCTCTAAATGCTTCTGGCAACAAGCGATAACACAAATGAGAGAACACTGCTGAAAGAATGTCTACAGAAAAAAAAGTTTTATTAACTGAAAAAAGAATCCTACTTTGATATGCCCCGCTGAGCAACATACACTGTCACAAAAATACTTAAATATGGTGCACAGAAAATAGTTTTGGATGACGTTTCAAAAAGTAACGGAAAGTAATCAGATGATGTAACTAAATGTAGTAATCTACTCTACCTCTGCACTAACCTTTCACTTAGGGGCTGCGGGGCTAGAGACAAAGCTTTCCCTGGCCCTGTGTTTTCATACAGAGTCGTCAGGCAGGACTGGCGGACCCCGATGTAGGTCCCCCGTGGCTCAAAGCCCTGTAACAAGAGCATACACACGCATGCACGCGCACACATGCACACGCCCACACACACACATCAAAGCTAATGACACCGGTGCCTGCTAATGCACAGGAATAGCTTCCTGAATTAATTTACATTAGAAGCACAGTATTTTGCTTACTGAGAACAGACTCTACGAAAAGAGAGAAGGTTTCTCTCTGTATCTGGTGTTTTTATTACAAGGAAAGCTGCCATGAAGTAAGAGAAAAATATAGTTCTTTATAGGAACAAATAATGATTCCTTCAGTAGAAAAATATACAATGCTAATGATATGCAATGTTATGTTTTCCATGAAGCATTATTGTGATGGGAAATAGTAATTGATCTGACAGCAAGTAATATGACTCATGCATAGCAGCTTATTATCTCAGAGATGAGGGTTTTGATAATGAGTAATGAGATATGAGTCATCAATTAATTATTAATGCCAAGCCTTATGTGGATTAGCAAGCCTGTGAATATCCACACCACACCTTATTATATGTAATAGTAATTACCATAGAACACTTTGTACCCAGAGCCATGTAGAGAGTCGCGCCAACGTAAGTTTGAAATGTTTAACGGTCACATGGTTCATGCAGATGCAAAACAGTTCCAGGAAATGCTTGATGGACAATTTGAATCGATAAATACATATACACAACTCCAAGTTTTGGTAATTATTAGTCAATAAATGCATCGTTTTACATTAACAATAACATTTATACGTTGCGTTTAGTATTTGCGGCTAACTTCCGGGAACTGTTTTGAGGTTCCACGATCGCTGTGAGAAAAGAGAGAAGAAAAAAAAAAAACAGTTAATTGGAGGGAACAGAGTTGAAGCAACGCTCTCTTCTACATGGCTCTGGTTGTACATATTGGCACAGCAATAGCATGACATAATATTGTGTATTGTGTCTGTGCTGTATTGCATGTATGCCTGCATATTACTCATATATCAGCCTCCCTGCTCGCTGGCTCACCAGCAGTGGATCAGAGAAGTCTGGCAGCGGTCCAATGAGCAGACCAGCCATTGAGCATCCCAGGAGAACAATGGCACAGCCCACCAACACTGCCAGTGGGTGGTACACAACCACATGGGAGTAGCTGTCAGAAACAGAGACAAAGGTCAGTGGTTACCAGGCAGTCAGAACACGCTGGCACCACTTGATATGCTTATAATGTCCAAAATATTGTGAGAAAAGATCCTAAATGGGTTGTAATGCAAATTACAACTACATGGTTAAACTGCTGACACTGACCATCTAGGGATCCAATAGAGCCCGCCATTCCTAAAACAGGCAACAAAAAACAAACATGAAATGTGTTAATTTTAGGGTGCCTTGTTAAAAATGTAATAAGGGCTGCATATACCATATTATTCATATTGTACAATGTTTATTCATATGCTATGACGTTGTACGCACGCCACGTACACACCGAACTGTCACCACGTGCCGCTGCGTCGGTTTGCGTGGCCCGCCGTCATGTGACCCGTGCAGCCAATGGCATCGCACCGCGCCGCTGCATGGCGCCTGATGGGCAGAGCCGCAGCCCCTCCCCCCGTCGCCGGCGGAGCAGTCGGCATGGGGGGCGGTGGCCGGGTGAGAGTCACGACCGCTGTCGGCGCTGGGCTTGGCTGTCTGGTTGTGACCGCAGCAGTGACACCGCCGGGGCTGACAGGAGAGGTAGTCCAGGGTCGAGGGGCCTTGGGGGACCTGAGAGAGAACGTGATGATACACATGGGGTCATTTGGTTTGAAGCAACCGGGGCGTAATTGTGTGTGTTTGTTGGCCACAACAACAGGAAGGGGGCCCCTGTGAACACACATTATACAGCACACGCTGGCTGCGTGGGCGTGTGTGTGTGTGTGTGTGTGTGTGTGTGTGTGTGTGTGTGTGTGTGTGTGTGCGTGCGTGGGCGTGTGAACAGTGTTCCTTGTAACCGAGGGATTTCAAGCCAACTGGAAAACACTTGTTCTGTTATTATCGGTATTAAGGATGTTTACATGGAGATACCTACGGGAGGTGAAGTACAGCGACAGTAGGTGTCACACACTGTCTTGGATTAAATCCTGAGGACTGACATAGGTTATTTTTGTTACCGTGGCCTCGTTTATTTTCCACACACGCCGTCAAGTGTTCCTGTGGCACAGTGGCAGGCTTTTAATGGCTCTCTGCCTGCGTGACGTCACCCAGCCTCAACACCAGGCCGCTAGCGTACCTGGTGGTAGAGCTGGAAGGAGGACGAGGGGCGGCCGAGGCTGCTACAGCTGTCACCCAGATCCTCTTCTGATTGGGTGTCCGTCAGATGGGCCTCCGCCACGCACACGCCGTCAGGGGGGCACAGAGACACCGCCGGGATCGCACTGACAAGGAGGAGAGGGAATTGGGAGGATGGGGGGGGGGGAGAGACGGTGTGTGTGTGGGTGGGGGGGGGGTTAGGGTTGGGAGGTTGTTACAGCAACGAGGTGTCGTATTGACGATACAATAATTACTGATGGCAAAACAGAGGGAACACATAACAAGTCATGTTAGGGGTGCTGTGGTACACAATAGGTCTGGCATACATTCATGCCACATATAGGGAACTGAGCCAGCAGCTAATGAGGCGTATGGGTTGTCACACTATTGCTGCTGTAGACCTAGTTGAAAAACAAAGGGAGCCTATATTTGCACTTCATATCACTGTCTAAGATGTCTCCAAGCATTAGTTTGGCTATGGAATAGACACAATGGTCCTTGGTTAATGATTCAGTCATGAAGCCCAAAAAGTACTGCCGCATTATTCCTTTAATGATATTTAATGCATACTCTACTATTGTGGTTCGAAATGGGGACAAATTATATACAGAAAAGTATTTGGTTTCTATTTAATAACATGGCAGACCATGCTAACTGAATTAAAATGAACTAAGTAGGTCACAAGGACACATGCCTCTTTTCTCACAGTTGAGTGAATGGTCACTGAGGTCAGCCTTATTTCCTGTCCTGTTGCTATGACAGCAGTGTAAACAAAGTGGCCCGACACAGATGTGTTTGCAGCACATAAGAAACCAATCATCTCATTGGGATATATAGGTCTATAATAAGAATCATGATTAGGTTATTAAATTAGCATAGAAGCATCAAATTGCAACTGCTGACATTTTCTTTATTATAATTACACCCTAACATCTTATAACTAATACTGGACAAGAAGCTTAACTAAGTTTACAACAGGCAGGCATACTATTATTTTAGCCTATTATTCCTATTCCCTGACACATTGCTGGCAGCCCCATACTTGCAGCAGGGGAGAGCAATATTGTGGATAATATTAATATTTTAGTAGGAGTAGAAAAATACATATGGGATGTGAGCTCCCTCCTGCCTGCACATGCTCGAAGAAAAAGAGATAGGCTATTACAGTAAATGAAAGTTGAGAATGTTGTCTTAATTTGTAGTGGGCTAGACAAAGGGCTGGCCCTATTATGTTATTTTAAGAAGTTTGTTAGTAATGCAAAAGTTATGAAATGTTGCCCTATTTCCAGTTCGTTCCTAATTACAACCTTTCAGTAAACTGACCTGCTGAGATACTGAAACCCTGTTATAAAGAACCAGTATAGGCCTATGTCAGCATGTTGACATGGTCTCTACCTATAGTGTTAGCTGCCTTAAGACTAAAGACATATTAGGCCTACACACGTAGACTTAAGGGAGAACATAGCTTTTGTCTTCTTACTTGATCATAAATCTGCTGTCTGAGGCACACACGCTTGACCGTCCTATATGCATAAGCCTATATTTTGTTGGAAATCTGTAGCCGCTTACCCCGCTTGAGGGACAGTATGACACTGGTGGCTGACCCAACCAGCCCCCTCGACATTTTTGGACAGCTGGACAGACACGAATGCCTAGATCAACTGTCATTTTGTTGTCTATAGCTATAGACAATATCTATTCATATATTCTACCGAATAGCACATGTTTCAACTGCAGACAGATGCTGTGCTGTGGATCGTCTTCTCGCTTAGCGTGTATATGAAACAAAAGCAGAAATACTGAGTTCATCATCATATAGGCCTATCGCCTAATGTGAAAGAAAAAGTGAGGTGAAGAGCACGTATACCCGTTGTATAACTAGAATGGGTTTTCAAACTTGCTATGATGTGTCTAAATGTGTCTAAATATCTTAATATGCAGGTCTAACCATTAAGTTATTGATTTTTTTAAATATTTTGCCTAATCCTACATAACAGGCTATGGCATTAGGATAAACATAGAAATAGGCATGTTGCCTATATAGCCTCTTATTCATATTTGTGGAATAATTGGATTAAAATGCACGACAGATAAAATCACATGCATAGAAAGGTATAGGCTACACACCTCTGAGATGCCTCCCGCGTTCCCTTTTCGTTTGTCAGAGAATCATCCATTACGATAGCATCCGTGCTCTCACCTATCATCGAGCACGCATCCATCCCGACTGGGCTTTGAAAAGAAACACCTCAATCGCCAATTTCCTACGACGACGACTTTGGAATTAGTCTTAGAAAATTAGTCCCATCTGCAACAAAGTCAATGAGAAATCGGCATCATGGTTTATTTCTTGGGATAACATCGTAGGGCTGTTGTGGTTAATCTGCCTCCAACTGGACTGTGATTGGCTGATGCCGCTGTAATGCTCCGTGCTGCTACTGAGGACAACGCGTGTTTATGGAACGCAAAAAGGGTCACAAATCGCCACTAACTGCACGACAAACTACCATAAATATCTTTTACGTGGTTGCTGTACAACAAAAGGTGATACTTATAGGCTATTTGGTCGTGTCTGTTACACGTATACACGACTAGTAACTACTAACCTACTAACTACTAGGCTATGTGCACTCTCTTTGGTTAAAGCAGAAATAGAATAATAGATTAGAATATTTATCTCCTAAAATTGTTCAGAATGGAGGGGGAAAAATCTATCAACCAAAAAATATTATACAAAGCTAACCTTGTGAATCACTGCCAGTAAGGCATACAATGATCTGGCTTTAATTATAGGCCTAAATGTGATTGATCTTGCAGCCTCAGCAGTGTCAGCACGCCATCGCATTAAAATAATGTGAAGGATAAAAGAAAGACTTATTAGATAAAATAATAGGCTACTGTAGGTATAGGCTTGTGTAAGTAATATGCTAAAGAGAAAGGACACTAAATATATAAAGTAGTTGGTACATTTTTAGTCTACTCAACAGCATAAAGTTGTTCCTTGCAGAATGAGGCAACGGCGGGTGGTCAGGCCCTCACTGAAGCCAGAGGGTGTAAAGTTACGAGAGGACACGCCTCTAGGGGGCGTTCCCGAAGAAGTGGAAACTAGGAGTTGATAGCGCTTTACAAAAGCCTTCTCATAACACGGGGATACATCTAACCTACCTCTACCCGTGTAGGAATTACTTCGGCAACCAAAATGCCTGTGATGGGCAACCCCTTATGTGCAGCCGCGATTCTTGCCTTTTTAGTTATATCTGTACTAGTGTCACTTTTGATGAGTAGTTTGCAGTTTGGAGCGAAGAAACGACATTTTTCCAGTGGAAATCTTTACGATGAGGAGTTTGCTACTCGAAGCAGTGCGTTGATCCATCAACTCAACGAAAGACGCAACGATATTATTCCACTTCTTATATCGCTTGACAGTGGAAAAAAACACAAGCCTAATTTTCGGGATAATTCCGAAGAATACGAAGCATTTAAAACAAATTTGGATTTTAATTTATGGAATGAAATTACAGATAGGTCTAGAAAACTGCACATGGATGAAATGGGCTGTGATTCGCTGATTAACGTGCAAGCAATGGAAGTCCTCGGGTCTGGATACACGAAGCTCGTCGTCAAAGTTGTATTGCCCGACAACCAGCCCTTGGCATTGAAGTTTGTCAATGACCAGGGGAATGACATGGAAAAGTGTCTTGCGGATTTTAAAGATTCTCGTGGCTGCCAGGAGCTTGTATCTTACAAGCTTAAGAAAGAAATCGTCCTGTTGCAGAGGTTGCAGCATCCAAATGTCATAAAGGTAATTTGCATTTCTACCTTCTAGTTCTCTCTCTCTCTCTCTCTCTCTCTCTCTCTCTCTCTCTCTCTCTCTCTCTCTCTCTCTCTCTCTCTCTCTCT
>JAODUK010051383.1:0-19029 GCA_027564635.1 Typhlichthys eigenmanni
TTCATTTCTTCCCCCCCCTCCACCATCTCTCCTTAGCTTGCCCCCCCCCCCCCTTTCATTTTGCCACATGCCCACTCACCCTTCCCGTGGTGGCAGGTGCATGGGTTAGGGGTAGCGTTCTGCATTGCGGGCTCTGATGGGACCGGTGATGCATGATATTGTGAGCCCGACAGAGTGTCCCTCGACTGCAGTTGGACTGGCAGAATGGATGGTCTTCCATCCAGAGAGAGAGAGAGAGATGAATTGTTGCAATGATACCTACATTTTACTATCTGAAGCCAATGAGCCATCTGCAAATATTGCACACACAGAAATAAACGTAATTCATGCTAATTCATGCTGAAGCAAGTGTGATTGCATATAAAAGGAAGCCATTTTTTGCTAACAGGCTGGTGAATTGTGGCCGCCACAACGTGTGGGCTTTCCAGTGTAAAACATTCTGCTATGGTAACCGGACTCCACAGCTTGCCATTTGAAAGATCTTCGATGGCTGATGGCGGGGCACTGATAAGTGGCATTTCTTGTCATTACAAAGAGCTTTTACCGCAGGCCAGTCTGTGCTCATTGGCACAAATGTGATTAGAAAGTCGCCAGTAAGCCAGCATGCCGTCTGGGAGACTGAGAGGGCTCAACAGACGGCACTTCCGCGTTCGATTTTTGGAAGGTGTTTGTGTGGGCGGGGAGGGAACCTTTCACCCTCTATGCAGACCAGGAAGACCCAGCATTCCATGCAAGTCAATGGGAGGGTCCATGGATTTCACCATAATATTGCCCATTATTTCTCTCTGGGGGTGTTAATGGGTATTTGGAGTAAATTACATTATTTCCATACCCACTTAGGGACCAGAAGCTTTCTATGCTTGCTTCACTTATTATTCTATGTTATGATGCCGTCATCTAATCTGTACAGTATGTTTTTTTTGTTTTTTTTTTATAGGTGACCTGCACACACGTGCAGACACTTGGTACAACAACAACATCTCAAATCATCCTGTCAAATTTCTCGCGTTGCCACCGAACATGTGGTAGACACAGAGATGTTACGGTTGAGTAGGTCTATCACTCTTCGCTGACTCTCGCCCCACACAGATCTCCCAGGGTTGGATGCCTCATTTGTATGCTCAGAAGTCATTCCACAATGACGACATATGAAATATAATAAGGAATAGGGACACCCGGAGTGTTATGAAAGCAACCTTGAGCGCTACGGGTGTTTTTATTATATTATATTTTATTATGTTCCTTTGAGCAGGACTCTTAGCTTGCAGGTGTGAAATTGATGTAATTCCCCCAGTCCTGCTCATGTACCTGAGAAGATAATATCTGTTGCATTGCCATATTTAAGGTTTAAAAGGTATATTCAAAACAAACTAGACTTATCTACTGCTCACAACCGAATGTGTCTGGTATTTGAACTTACCTCTTTATAAAGGTCATAGCCATGGCAAAACCTGCTTTTGCTCTCCTATTTGCCATCTGTGACAATCACAAGCCATTCACAAAGCATGCCAATGACATTGAGAGAACAAAGCTGAAGGTTGTCTTTCTCTGCTTACCGGAGTGTGTGTGAGTGTGCGCGCACGTGTGTTTTTATGATTTATGTGTGCGAGCACATCTTTCAAGGCTCTGTGACAAGCCGCCCCATGAAGTGTCTTGGTTAGCAAGGTATTGCAGACTGACTGAGATAATATTTTCTGTCCAAGCACTCTTTATTCTGAGTTTGCCGAGTGCACACATCTCAGGAATTGATTCCGCTCAGCCACGGTTTAAAAGCAGCCTGTGATTACCTTGAAGCTGACGTAAAGAAGAAACCAAACAAGCATTTCCATTTGAAGATAAGAAAAGATAAAAAAAATGTTTTCATTGCAGCTTATAGACAAAAAGGACATAAATATTATATCACATAATGTACACTGTAGGTTGTCACATTTTGGTGAAGCACTGCATACTTTACAACAGTGTTGCCTAAATAGTGGCTAGCCTCACACTGACGCACTGACACACACTGCCGCCAATCTTTAAGAATAAATGTATGTGTGAAATACTTTTTTGTCTTTCCAAATGGAATCTTTCCGATTAACAGTTTCGGAAATTCAGAAATTCCAGTTTTTATGGGATGTCACCTAATCGGGTCTGGTGTTTACATGTGCCGTCGCAACTTATCGGAATCGATGTTAAACATGCACACATTATTCTAACATGTCACGCTAGCTAATGGTAAAACCAGTGTCTAGTTATAGGTATGTCAGAGAGTGAGGCTATTTGTGTGACTGGTGGAGAAATTTATGGCTCCAGGTGAAGTCACAGAGAAACAGAGAGAGACGATCACACACTGGAGTATTGGTTAGGATACCCGAGACATGTGAGCCCAGTCAGATAGCTCCACGTCCCCCAGCTTTTCTTTCGGGTTGGGCTTTTAACCCGATTCCAATTGGAATAATAGGGTCCATGTAAACCCAGATACATGTACAGCAGGGGTTGTCAGGTTGTCACATTTTGGTGAAGCACTGTATACTTTTCAATAGTGTTGCCAAAGTAGTGACTAGCCTCTATTGCTCAGTGCCACACACTGTCGCCAATCTTTAAGAATAAATGTATGTGTATAAAAGGGTTTACCCAATACCATACACCAGGGCTATTCATCGCCGGTCCTGGAGGGCTGCACCCTGCATGTTTAACATCTCTCCCTGCTCCAACAGGCCTGATTCAAGGTGGTTAGAAGCCTGATAATGACCCGTTCATTTGAATCAGGTGTGTTGGAGCAGGGAGAGATCTAAAACATGCAGGGTGCGGCCCTCCAGGACCGGAGTTGAATAGCCCTGACCAGGGTTCCCAACCCCCTGCTATACATGTATCAGCAACGTCATCACTACATTGGAAAATTGAAGTTGCTCAGGTGAATGCAATACACAGAGCAAATAATGTCTGTTGAAAACACTATCCACAAGGCATTAATTGCATTTGCATTACTGCAGTACTTTTGAAGCTTTCCTTTTATCCCTGCCCCCATGCACTCCAATAAAATTGCTACCTTGCACACCTTTCTTCCAAAGCCGATTTTCTTCATAATACATCAAAAGCCTGCACATGATTGGCCAGTCATCGAGCACAGAGCCTTCACATACATGTGTGTGTGCGTGTGCGTGTGTGTGTGTGTGTGTGCTAAAAGGGAATCCTACAGCACCAATGCTTCTTCGTCAGCAGCGTCGGGTTCCATCTCCATTTGAGGTTGGACGACTCTGTTTGGTGGAAGGGCAAGCCAACATCAAAGACTGTGATACCTGGAAACGGCTCACTTTTTCCCCTTATGTGCTTCACATGCACCCTATCTCTCAGCATGCATTGGCTTACATGTTAACGTGCACATATCACGCCATTAGCTCACACTGAGTGATTCTTATTAAAGGAGCACTCTGTGAGTTGTGCTTCATACTGTAGGTTATGCAATATCGATTCGGCCTATACTGCCCACGCACAAGCGCCTTTCCCTATTGCAGTGGCTGGTGGACTAGAGATGGTATGGAATAAGTATAAGTAATAAACAGTATTTAAGTCTTATGAGCCCCTACTGGCCCATAGATACTTGATTTTGAATTGGATTACAGTCGGCGTCACCTTGACTGAAATGTCACAGGCTGTGTTCTTAACTTAATGCATCTTCCTGTTGTTTTATTTGTGCATTCCCATAGCTGTGTGTGTGTTTACACGTGCCACAATGGAAGTCTCTCTGTCCGCACACAGATGCCCGCAGGCCGTTGAAAGACAGAGCAGGCTCCGATCAGAGTGAGGTTAATGTGTATCCACTCATTTTCTGGACTCCCTAGCGGATGTCTGCGTGTTTTTCGTGACCTCCAATTTCCTGGTGTGTGCTACAGTCACCGCCTACGTCTGCAAGCTCCGATAAAGTCCCGACAAACGGCGTATGAATAGCGCTAAATCACTCAGTCTGGCCTGATTGACATAATCTTATGAAACGATCTCTTGCCTTGCGCGGACGACAGCCTCGAAAGGTGTCCTCTCATTTTTTTTTTTGGGTTGTGGGGGAAAGGGGGGGAGGGTGATCCCACCTGTCACTTCAGTACGCGACGAGACCTCGCTACATAAGACGGCCGCCCACACTCAGAATACACACACAATCACACGGACACTCTCTTCACATATCTTCCCTGCCTTTCCGCCAGAGCCCTGTTATTTTGTCTTCAAAGCTGTGTGTTGGTGGTAAAACACTGTTATCACCATGCACACCGACATCTGTTTCTACATTCAAATGGATTTTTCCTCTCGTTCACTTCCTTTGCGGCAATGCAGGAGTGTGGCAACCATGCCGTGGCTCATAATTAATACGACACATATTGTATAATTGCTTTTCAATCCATCTGGGTTCCCCTCATGACTGCACAATTCTCCTGTTCCAGCACGGCTTTATAAGCCTCTGCAAAGCTTTGCATTTAACCTGATCTTGATAGCGCTCAAAATAATAACCGCACAACTGTAGGCTAAATATAAGCAAAGTCGGAGCCAATTTGAGTAGTTTGACTAGTTGCTTAGAGAAGTGAAATTGTTTTCTTTTAATTTTTCTTTGGTTTTCTGCCCCTTAAAGCTGTTCCACTTTACACATGTATCCCTAGGTTGAACTTGCTAGGCCTTGACACCAATAAACTGTGAACCGCAAGCCACCCCTGTTAACACCTATCTTACGGCTCCATATTGTATGTGCCTATCATAGGGCTTTAGAGATGCCTATCTTAAGGCTTCAGAAGGGCCTGTATTTAGGGCAGCAGAGATGGCGATCTTAGGGCTCTAGATGGCCTATCTTTGGGGCGCTACAGTAGATGACCTATTTTAGCGTTCCAGAGGGGCCTATCTTAGAGCTCTAGATGGGCCTGTATTAGGGCAGCAGAAGGGCCTATCTTAGAGCTCTAGATTGGTCTGTTTTAAGGCTCCAGAGGGGCCTATCTTAGAGCTCTAGATGGGTCTGTTTTAAGGCTCCAGAGGGGCCTATCTTAGAGCTCTAGATGGGTCTGTTTTAAGGCTCCAGAGCGGCATATCTTAGAGCTCTAGATGGGCCTGTTTTAAGGCTCCAGAGCAGCATATCTTAGAGCTCTAGATGGGCCTGTTTTAAGTCTCCAGAGCGGCATATCTTAGAACTCTAGATGGGCCTGTATTAGGGCAGCCAGGCTCCAGAGGGCTCCAGAGGGACCCATTCCAAAAAAAACCCCAAGTATTTTTAGTTGTTTTTGGAAGTGGTAATGTCGATGTGACACACAGAAGTAATAAGCATTTCAAAGTGGACTGTTAGCTTCCTGGTCTGTATTGGCTAAAAGATGAGAGAGGCGGGGAAACAGTTGAATCAGAGAAAAGTGTGTATGTTGCGTAGATTACTGCATACTCTTTGGTAATGCCCCAATTAGGATATGGCCAGCTACGTAGTACACAATGCATGGAACTGATGTTGTTCGCCAGTACACAAACCGTAAGTACATTTGTAAATGTAGTTTTTGATAGAGTAACTACTAGGCCACCATAGCATAAACAACTAGTCTGCAGAACAGGCATATTATCAAGAGATGATTATAGGCTATTCAGAAAACAGTAAACGGATTAGATATAGGCTGCCTAACTAATGTTGTGTTGATTTACTTAACCTAAACATTACTAATTGATAAAAATGCACTCAAACTTATATCCCCTGCCAGAAACTGATTGCAGTTGTTTGTACCGTTTGTTTGTGTGAGTCATAGCCTAATGCTTTTATCTGGGTCAGTGATCGGTCATATCTGTAACGGGCGGGAGCGGGCAAGGCAGGTACCAGGCGCAGGAGTTGTTAATAAACAATAGTCTTTAATGGGAAACGCACGTTAACACACACCATACACGAAACAATAACCGACAAAGGAGCAAACAGAAACCCCATCCTAAATACCAAAGCAAAACCCCCAGGTGCAAACGATACACAATCAGTGCACACACCCGTGAGACAAGGAGCGCTGGGGAAGTGCACGTCTGGAAACCACGTCTGTACTGTAGTGGCAAGATTTCGTGCTATGTAACCCTTCATTCATTCATTAATACGTGCTTATGGGTACATGGCTGTTTAGCGGGCATGGATGGCTGCGAGGTTGTGCAATGGTATAATTTAACCGTCATTCATGAAATAATGTACATTGTATGTATGTATACATGGCTGGTTATCAAAATGTAACACCCCTGTTCCTTCACAGGGCTGTGTGACTAGCTGCTGCTGTGTTCATGTGGTTGACACGAACAACAATGAGCTACATTCTGCCTCACGTATCCTTTCTCAGGGCTTCAGAGGTGCGAGGGAGCGCATGCCCACCCCGCCCATTTGGCTCGCTGGCTCGGCACGGATCTTGAGGGTTCAGTTAGCGGGCAGAGAGCTTCATCTGATCCAGAAGGGGGAATCACAGGGAGAGCATGGCAGAGAACGCTGCTGAGGCTAGCTCCCACGACTGCCATCACACCTACATGTACATGCACACATGCACGCACACGCGTGTACACACACACACACACACACACACACACACACACACATATACACAAACGCACACACAACCATGCACAGACACTCTCACACACAGTAAAAGACTCTCCAGCATGTAATCCAAAAATACAATACATACAAACCAAAAAAGATACTATATCTTATATGTTGTCCTAGCCATTGCGTTTGTATAAGCCATTGGGAAAAGAGAGGGGCTTGGGCTGGCTGAAATGGAGGGAAAATGAGCTCTCATTTTGTGTTGGCCTGTGGCAGTGCTTTCACATCACTCTCACTGAGTGTCTGGACCTGGCGTTGAGTGAGAAACAAACATGGCAGGGTTAGGACACATGGCACCGGCTCTGCGGAAGACTAGACCAGACTACACTGTGTGCTGCACGGCAACAGTATCCAGACACCAGTGTGGGGGCAGGGGAGGGGATGAAAGATGGTCAGTTGCAGACAGGCGGACATACAGTGAGCAGGGCTGCGATAATAGAGAAACCATAACAAAGCGTATCTGCCAGTGTGCACACCGCAGATGTAGTGCCGTGCAGTCGATATCGGCACCTGCGTAACACGGAGCGACGCATTGACTCAACAAATGCCGTGAACTTTTAAACCCACAGCCATTGAAGGGACGCTTCATACCGGGGCTGGCTTCGATCAATGGGTGATGCCAAGCCACTCGTCCACGGCCACCACTCCAGCCCTCTCCACATCTTTTAGGCCGCGAGCCGCCTGCTGAGGATGGCTTCTTAATGCGTGGCTGTGGTTAATGTGCCTCCTGCATGCTGACGGTGGTTGCACTCCTCGGGACGCTCCTTTAAGACGTACCAGAGGACCTGCTCTCCTCAATGACGAGCACAAGGAGATGAGCAGACAGACAGACAGGTAGACAGGCAGGTAGCAGGCAGGTAGACAGACAGACAGACAGACAGAAAGACAGGCAGAAACCAGTATTATTCCCCTCACGCACCAGAGCTGTGTGTGGGTGGAACAGAAGCTATTTCCCAGCTGAGGAGACAGCGGTTTTGCATTTTGGCCACAGAGAACACCGGGAGACCTCCGGACAAATAGTGGTCATGAATGAATAGGGATGCGGTTTGTAGTTGTTGTTGTAGTGCAAATTAGATCCACCTACTTCTGAAAACAAAAGCGCTGTCCACCGAGGAGCGAGCAGGGTCTACCTGCATGTGTCCACCACGCCACCCTGGCACATGTTTATGACCTCATCAAGGCGAGACCGGTCAGCGGAGCACCCCTCCCAGACACAGCCGCCTGCATGTGAAGGAAGGGGTTAGGGGTGGGGGCAGGGGGGGGAATCTGTGGCTTTGCCAGGAGGGATGTATGTGTGTGGGTGGATGCAGATGGCCTTATAATGATGTATGCAGACGTTGGACTTAATGGGAGCGCTGCCTTTTATTTATGGGATGAGGCACTGTGGTTCCTTTAAAGTAGATGGGCAGGGATGATGCTATCACTGTCTCTCACGCACGCACGCACACACACACACATACACACACAAACATGTCCACACACACATGCTCACGCACACGTATGCACAAACTGCAAACACATACATGCACACACGCACGCATACACACACACACGCACGCACGCATATACTTCAAACACATACATGCGCACACACACATGCACACACACACACACACATACTGTAAATGCACACACACACTCACAGGGCCATACAGTAAGTCCTGCCGTCAACCACACAGAGGCACACTGTGAGTGAAAGGTATAAGTGGGTGATGGAGAAGGTTATGAGAGGGAATTAATTGCATCCCTGGGTGGAGGGCATGTGTGTGTGTGTGTGCGCGTGTGCGTGCGTCTGTCCCCCTTACAGAAGCCACTTTATTGGCCGCTGTTGGAGGTTTTCATTTCATGGACAGGAAAACTTTAATTTCAGCCCCGCTTGCTGTTGGAACCCCTCGACCCCCCGACCTCCCGACACCCTATCCCCTTCCCCCAACACATACACACACACACACACGCACACGTAGACACATAATTTTCTGCCCTTCGAAATCGATATCTGATCGGGCACTGGGCACACTTAAATTTCATCTTCTCCACTCTGGCAGTGGTCCAACATAGTGGACCCATGGAGAGACAGTGAGAGGACAATGAAGGGATGGAGGAATTGAACATTGGTTTAAAGTCAGTTAAAGGCATGGTCTAGTCGAGAACGCTTGCTAACTTGGAGCTCAAATCAATGCAGTCTCCCTCAGAAGCTCCGCCCCCACACATCGAAACGCATTGTGAAGCCAAGCGGCGTTGTTGTGAGTGTCCTCGCCACTTTGTTTACAAGTGTTCGTATTTACGGAGACGTAGCCTGGCTCCGCCCGACTATTGCTCTCAGCTCAATGTGTTTTTGCTGAGATTACAGTCTGGAAACCCTGCTTGCATTAACGTTGCATACAGCCACCCTGCTGGCGGTCCAATCAGAGAGGGCTAGTGAGATGACGTTGAAGTCAAGTGTGTTTTGATATGGTGGTAGAACTAGATGAGGCGATCAAAATAATTGAAGCAAAGCTGATTGGTTCAGCGCTGTCCAATAGTTTCAAAATGAACCAGAAGTCTACTCAAAGTAGGAGGGAATGACTGCGAACACTTCCCAATGGAGCGTGGCCAGACCATATGGCTACACTAGGCTAGTGTAGAAGTACCAGATTATTTCTTAAGCACGCACAGAGAACGGTAAAATAGGCTTGAATGAAACACCCTGGATTTATTGTACTAAAACAGTTGATAATAGAAGTATTTGTTCTGTAAATGAATGTGAAGAAATTATTATCTAATTATAATATAATTATTTAAGTGACTATGCGTGTGCGACAGGCCAAAGCCCCATTCAGCAATGGATGTCTTGCTAATCTTGTGTTTAAATGTTGTGCACTTAGTGTTCTAAGTACAGTATACAGAAACATATTTATTTCCATGAATGCTGTGCATGACACAGTAAACAGTTTTTCTCAGGGTAGGGAAAGTATTTACAATAGGTTGCTGATTGTATTAAAGTCTGCACATCTAAATTTCCTTCTCTAATGAGTGTTAAATTACAGTCTTGGTAAATGTATAAGGCATTGTCCTCTTTAACTCACACCACATGCTACCATGTTGAGTCCCTTCAATAAGCCCTAAAGCTCATGGGTGCATTTAATTTGAACATTGGGGTGGACATATAAAGGAGGGGATCTGCCTACCCCAGAACAAATGCTGGTGAATTCTTATGGAACAATTGGTGCTTCAATTTATGGTGGAAATGTCTATTTAGAGGAAAACATTCAATACTAAATATATGAATTGCAATATATTCAACACATATGCATGATTTAGCTTCTGTCCTGCTTGTGACATACAGTATTTATTTCAATAATAAATCCATTAATTTTAATTAATATATTAACCACTGGACTAGCTCCTATGCTCATATTTAAAACTTTCTGCACATTCTACACATTTGTTTTGGGATGATCTAGGCTAAACTATAGCTGACTTAGAATAATGGTCTACTACACATTTGGGCCATAACTGATTAAAATAGTGTGTCAGTGGCAAAAATGCCGGCAAAAAGCCGTATGGCTGGGGTGCTTAATGTGCAAATTGAAATATCCGAAAAATAAGATATATCAGTCTGAATCAATATTCCATCGGGGAGTATTAGGCCTATTTTAGGTTATGGCTACATTGTCAAGCAGTTCAATAAGCAGTTTGATAAGCGTATGGGCTACATCGAAATTGCCAGGTGGCTCCAATACGTTTTTCGTGTTGGTGTAATTGGGGGGAGGGGGCAAATACACTTGTTCTAAATATTGAGGGGGACGCATGCCCTGAATCCCCCCCTGAAATATACGCCAATCTACACCTGCTTTACCTCAGCTGTACTGATCATACATTATTATCACAGTTTGAATATAATATTTGTATTATACTGTTCATAGCTCACAGCTGCACACTGACTGGTGCCTCTTTTATTTTCCACTCGACACGCTCTCTTTTTGTTCTGTCAGCAGAGTTTAGAAGACATCTATGAGAAAGGGCAAACATGAGAGAGAGAGAGAAAGAGAGAGAGAGACAGCATGAGCAAAAGAAGCATAGAAAGAGAGAGTTCAAGGAGGCTGACCTCAGTCGATGCGGTATTGATTTGCACGTTTTAGTGCGCAGCAGGAGCCTGACATTGTAACTTAACAGCTGAGGGCTTCATCTTGACTAGCAGATGAGAAATAAGATCGGCTCCGATGACCTTGTACTGGCCGTCACGTCCTGCCATCACTGTCGCTACGACGATGGCCAGGATGTATGGTTGAAATCACGAAGGTAAACATAAGGGATGTTCCTAACGACAAAGTTTGTCGTTACGTCGTTTAAACGAAAATTTTACATAGACTAGTCTGCTAGTCTAAAAGTTAGAAAGAACTCAGAAAACAGTCTAAATGGATCGCAATCTATAACAGGGGTTTCATCCAATCAGGAACAAGTAGGCTATTTTGCCACAACCTTTTACTCACGAGTCACGACCAATGAGTGGCCACTTGCAATTTTCTCCCTCCCACTCACTCCCACTCAGTGACCCACCTGTGGGTCCCGACCCACAGTTTAAAAACCGTTGATCTATAAGACAAAATATGTCCCCACCTGCTCTCTCATCACCTGTTTTGTCTGAGTGGGGACCACTCTTTGTTTTCCCTCTCCACCAATCTCCTCTCTCCGCATTTTCCTTATTTATTTAAATAATAACCTATAACAGACCACTTCGTCTTCATAACTAGCGCTCCATTATTTGATTAGTGGTATCTGCTGTATCCCACAAGGAAGATGAATGAGCATGTGACTTAGTATATCTGCTCTCTCATTGGCTATACTGCACAAAGCTGCTCTTCAAAGGTCCACTCGGAGTCTCAACTTGTGGGAGCGGGGTTAGTGACACTCGGTGAACTTTTTCTGATGTGAGCGGTGTCTGACCCTGCTCCTTTGCCTCTCTGAAAGCATTGAATCACGCGCTGTCCACTTTATTCACAGCGTCAACAGCATTTCAAGTACAGCAGGGAGAGACCGACTGACCCAGTGAAAAAGAAAAAGTACTACTAAAAATAATATGTTTAACCGACTAGTATTTCTGGTGCCGACTAGCGAAGTACAGTAGCAACATTTAACTGTGTAACCGACTAATCGTGCACATCCCACTCATGAATGAATACTGGGATGCCATTGTGTATACAACATGGATATGACATCGCTGGCTGTGTAGGTAAATACATGCAGCTAATTTGTGCTTGGAGAAGGTTGAAGCGAATTTACATGTGCTTATGAACCAGTCGCCTCGTCACAAGCCAGTGACACAACTAGCAAATGCATTTCCTCTGTGCAAATGTGATAATCCACAGTACGGGTCGTACAGAAGGGCCATCTCTACAATATCACAAGACAATGTCACAATGTCTGATGACTTGACCTTGAGGCAGATTAACGCTTTAGGGGACTGTCATGAGGTCCACGGTCCACCAGGATGTTCAGCTGGCCAGCGCCACCTGTGATTAAGCAGGACTTCAGTCTGCGAAACGCCACCAAATGATGCAGCTGAGAGACGTGATGATTGACAGTCTGTATCTGCAACAGCCATTGGCTTGTATTCCCTATAGTTCCCCCATTCCACTTTGAAGACATTACTGTGGATTAATGAAGCCAGGCCGACTTGGAGAGCGTGACTTTGGCCTTTGGCAGAAAGGATGCAAAATGTCAGTTTAGGTGATGTAGGCTATACACCTCCTTCTCTCTCTCTCTCTCCCTCCCTCCCTCCCCTCTCCCTCTTCCTGTGTCTCTTGTTCATCTCTGGGGGCCTTTGTGTCTTCCCATTCCGGAGAGATGGCATTCTCTGGGCGTAAAGCAGGGTGCTTCTCTCCTACCCCCGAGACTGTTTCTAATGGATAACGTTATCCGCAATGGGTGCGGCCCACCATGGTGTTTTACGGCTCGCTCTTACGCTCTATATATGCCATGTGATTACCCCTCTTACAGCACGGAGGCAATGCAAACGCACTGGGCTGGGCGGCTCGATACGGCGACCGCGGATGTGCAAACATCTACATATCACGGCTGTCGCTCCATTTATCCTTGCAACATTAAATCCATTTACCCCTCGCACGCCACGCGTCTAAATGCGGGGCCCGAGTAATTAAACGCCATTCTCTTTCTCCATTAGAGAGATAATTAAGTAGGAAGCCAAGGTTCGTCTCATTGCTCTTTTACGTCCCCTTTAAAGAGTGCCGTCTCAATCCGCAGGTTTCAATAGCCTCCTATGTGTGCCTTGTAAGTGTGTGTGTGTGATTGTGTTCAGTCCTCTCTTTGTATCGCTTGATAATGCACGTCTTTGTCAAGCCCCGCTGCGTCCTGTGAGCAGCGCAATGAGAAGGTGTCGCACCAACAAGCTCATTAGGTGACGGGGAGATTTAAAGAATACTTGTGTGGTGTGGAGATGTGGCTTTAAGCATGCAAGTCCTAGAGCGGTTTAGAGCAAGGCTCGCTGGTGTTGATTAATGGCCTATTTTCCCTCTGCTTTGTAGAATGAAGGATGATTCTTAATGTTCATTTTACCTAATCAGTGCTTAGATGTTGGACGCACAACGAGTCATCCTCACAGATGGCTCTCTGCATCGACGCCTTCAGATGCAATTACAAGCCAGTTGTGGGGAAATGAAACAGTGGCTAAATCTGACAACGGTCTCGCTGTCTGTTCGAAATCCCAGTAAACCGCCTTATTTTAGCACAAGGCTGCTATCACACTGAGGATTATTGGAGATTAGAGAGCTACTGGAAATTGAGTAAACATCCCGACGAATCCTTTTAGCAATCTAAAGAAGCAATGAGCTAGTGTTAGATGATATCATGTGATACATATTTCCCAGCTAAATATTATTTGAACATTAAACTACCTTAACTAGGAACAGACAGACTTGATGGAGATAAAACTAATGTTAATAGGGTAACATTGTGAAAAGCATATTTTCAAGTTTATTATGCATACTTCGTGTGCTAATTCTAAATATTTTAAAATAAGTATGCAGCTGCTATTTCTTACTAAACATCTTCTTTAAAAAGTATTGCAAATAGCAATAAACAAGTAAAAGTCTCAATTAAATTAACATGTTAACGTTATTCTTTTATTTGACCAAACAATCAGTAATGGAATGTGTTGAATTAAATTATTTCTACCATCAAACATTTTAAAGATCCTCCTTTTAAGAGGCAATGAACTATTCTATTGAGGGAAAGTGCGACATGGCAGAGCATAACCTAAGACGAGGCGTACAAGGTAACCCGACGAGTGAACGGGAAGATGTGTCTCTTCTAAAAGCCTAACGCTGTTGTCAGCACTTCCCCTGTTTGCAGAAATTCAAGCAGATGTTCATTCTCAGCCCTGGTCGCTTTTGCCAAAGCACATCAGGGATTGCACTTAGCCGTAGCTGAAGAGCCAGTGGAGAGATAGAGCCATGCAAGTTATTTTAGCAGCACTGTAGTCCTCAACTAAGCAAGGGTGAAATATTCATGCAACATGTCCTTTTCACTCCTTTCCTTCTTGAGTCTGAGATGTTCGGTGTTGGGGATTAGCTGGACTAGATGTGTGTTTTTACTGAGTGCACCTTTGTGAGTGTTTGTGGCTGATCTGGGCCACAAATTGGACAGTGTCTAAACCCGGCTTTGCTTGTTGTGATTGATTTGTTTATTTCCAGGCAAGCTGTGCCACAAGCCTGCAAATATTTTTCTATATTGTGGTTGGCTGCCTTGTCCGAAGTGTACTATTAGTTACAAATAGGCCTTATTTTTTGTCTTTGATCTGAATATCTGATCTCAATACGACTTAAGGCCAGCTTCAGTGTTAGAATCTAATTTGGCCACAGTAGGATTTCTAATTATTTTGTTTACCTCCATCAATATGTGTCTTTGCAAATAATTAATTAATTGTTTTCTTTCTTTTTTTTGGGGGAGGGTTGTTTGGTAAAAGAAACAATCAAAATAGATTGCACATTTTAAAAAAAAAAAGGTAATTTTGTTTGATTCTGTCCTCTTTAATGAAATTGGTCATTCCAATTATAGATATATATAATATATATAATATATAAATTATATTCCACTGATATTTTACAGTATGAGCAAGCAAATATTGAATTTGCCTGTAGTCTTGAAAAATGTAACTCTCACAGTTACTGAATACATATAATGTACAGTAGCATGTAGCTTCTCATGTAAACACTTTCACAGTTCTAACTGCCAGTGTGTAACACTGTAATGTCACAATGTGACACCAGCAGACAATCCTTTCATACGGATTCATGTGATATGCCGCATTACGCCTCTGTTATTCTTGTTATTCCCCTGTTATTCCTCTGTTATTCCTGTTATTCCGCTGTTATTCCCGTTATTCCCCTGTTATTCCTCTTTAATTCCCCTATTCCTCTATTATTCCCGTTATTCCTCTGTTATTCTTTTTATCCCGTTATTCCCGTTATTCCTCTGTTATTCCCGTTATTCCTCTGTTATTCCTCTGTTATCCCCCTGTTATTCCTCTGTTATTCCCATTTTATTCCCCTGTTATTCCTCTTTAATTCCCCTATTCCTCTATTATTCCTGTTATTCCTGTTATTCCTCTGTTATTCTTCTGTTATTCCCATGTTATTCTTGTTATCCCCTGTTATTCCCATTATTCCTGTTATTCCCGTTATTCCTCTGTTATTCCTCTGTTATCCCCCTGTTATTCCTCTGTTATTCCTCTGTTATTCCTCTGTTATCCCCGTTATTCCTCTGTTATTCCCATTTTATTCCCCTGTTATTCCTCTTTAATTCCCCTATTCCTCTATTATTCCTGTTATTCCCGTTATTCCTCTGTTATTCTTCTGTTATTCCCATGTTATTCTTGTTATCCCGTTATTCCCGTTATTCCTCTGTTATTCCTCTGTTATCCCCGTTATTCCTCTGTTATTCCCATTTTATTCCTCTGTTATTCCCATGTTATTCCTCTGTTATTCCTCTGTTAATCCATAGTAATTCCTCTGTTATTCTTCTGTTAGTCCCCTAACACATAACCCCCATAACATACTTGACAGGTTCCAGGGTGGAGGTAATACTGCTGTGACAGCATATCTGGTTTCATCTGGCAGAGAGCTCTGTGTGTGCCCCCTGTATGCATAGCATGTGTTCCGTGGGCATCCTTAGGCGTTTCTGTGATGCAAACACACAGCGACCTACACACACACACACACACCCCTCTGCCCACCTCTGAGAAGGGCTTGTGCAGCTGAGCCATGGCCGTCTGTCGCCTAGCGCAGCGAAGCGTGGCAGAGAGAGATATAAAATGAAGGGAAAGAGAGGGGGAATGAACTGCCTTTTAGTAGAGTATAGGAGATTCTGAGGTCAGTCTCTGTGTGCGCGTGTGCCTGTGTGTGTGTGTATATGTGTGCGTGCAAGCATGTGTGCGTGCGTGGGTGCCTGTGTGTGTGTGTGTGTATGTGTGCGTGTGTGTGTGTGTGCGTGCCTGTGTGCGCGTATGTGTGTGTGCTAGAAAGAGGGCGTGATCTTCATGTGACTCCAAAAGTCAAGTAATTGTCTATTGTTCTCTAAATGACCTGCCACTCAAACTCAGCCAGCGCGGTGGGCGACACGCGTGGTTTGAGTGGCAACCGTGTGCAATTTGCGGCCCGCGTAGCGCATAGATGTTGCTTCTGTCAGACACGAGTGGAAAGGGGCGGGGGGGGGGGGGGGCTACTCAATGGCCGCTCAGCACAGCACTCACAACGCTCTAAACGACGCTGCGGCTTCCCTATAACGTATACCAGAGCCATGGAAATAACAGTTAAGCCAACGGAACTATTTTGAGGCTCTGCTGCTGTGAAAAAACGACGCCACTCTCGCTCTACATGGCTCTGCAGTACACCATCCACTTACATGGGCACCGGAATACGCTAACACTGAACGACGGCGCGGCACATTACATTTAAATTTAGAAGAGACGATGAAACATATTTCTGACCGCTGGCCTTTAGTGTCGTGCAGCAGACTGGTAGAGTCTTCAAAACAAACAGTGGCTCTATAATTCCCTTGTTTTCTCCTGAGAGACCTTTGAGCGAGAGAAAAAAAACGAAAAAAAAAAAAAACACATTTACTGTTGCGAGCTTGCGAGTGTTTGCATAAGCATTCACGTTGAGCAGGTTATAGATGAGAATGCGGTGATATGAACATATATTGCGTTGCGATGCTCTCTCTCCCCGGGATCATCTGCTCCACCACCACACACGCACACACACACACACGTGCGCGCTCGCGCGGCATGCCAACACCGCAGGCACTATTCCCTCAACGAGCCATGATCCATATTTCATATATTGCCTGTAAATTGCTCGGCCAGAACTGTTTTGACACAGTCTGTGTGGTAGCAGGGGGCAGATTGGCTCTGTGCCCACTGCTTGCCAGAATACAAACAAGCCTGCCGCTCGAAACGTGGACTCTGCATAGACGGCAAAGTTGTCTGCTGCTATACAGCACTCTTATAACCAAAAGGTAAGGACACACATAGATATTGTGGGACATAAATGGCCCTGTAAAGGTAAAACATGCTTAAGTTTTACCCTTGTGGCATTAATCAGAGCATGCCATCTAATGACTTGTATTAATGTATCATAACATGAACAAATTAACTAATGAAATTGAGATTGAGAAACAGACACATGTCTGGAATATCTACATTGCAGTTACTGTATGTGTGTACCTTCTTACTTTTTGGGTGATTCACAATGGAACTAGTTTAATACTTTCAGTTTAACACCACACACAACTGTTTGGAAGATGCATCCTTTTAAAGACCTGAGTACTTTTACACCATCTCCCATGATGTTAATTGAGTTGTGCCAGTTTATTAATGGGAGCGGTGCACTGGTCTGTCCCTGATAGGCCTTGCGTGAAATGAAGAGATTGAGTTAAAGGGATAGTTTGGAGTTTGAAGACTGTTTCATCTCCTCTGCATTTATCTCAACCTGAAAATGTGATGGTGATTTAAAATCCCACTTATATTGGGGTATGTGATAGATACAGTAGAAGCTAAACTACCATAAACTATAGTGTGTGGGTGGTAGCACTTTGTTGCTAATCGCTAATACCTTATTCAGTTCAATTTGCACCATCTAAATGCGAATTGACGGCATATGATCATACAACGCGCACACACAAACACACACTAACACAAACTTTCAATGTGCATGTTAGAATGCTGGAATACTAAATTACATACAATTATGCGCTGTGCCTTTTAGAGGAAGGGGTTGAAATGTTACAAAACATGCTCACTGTAAAGCCTATTTAAGTAATGCCATCGCACATGCCCTGCCTTCTGTTTGTAATGCATAGCCACAGTGTCAGTTCTGTCGAGCTGTCAGAGCCCCCCACCGCCTTGTATCACGACCCCTCGGTGTCACAGTTTATCACATTTGTTTTGACAGCACGTCTAGTGTGTGTGTGTGTGTGTGTGCATGTGTGTGTGTGTGTGTGTGTGCGTGTGTGTGTGTGATAGAGAATCGCCTTGAGGATAGTGGCAGGCTCTGAAGGAGTGAATAAACCTGTGTTCCGTGTGGCAACGTGTGGGTTTTCATCACAGAAAATGATACTGTCTCTGTGCTGAGTGATTGTGCGACAGCGTGAATGCAGCGCAGGATGCCGGCATTAGCATTTTCTGTCCATTCGTTTTTAAGGGATGGAGGGCAAAAACCATAACCTGACAAGCCACATGGATTGTTAGACACAAGTCCATCTGGGGAGCCGTCCATCGAAACTCTTTGAACTTTCAAAAAATGTTTGGCGGTTGATTGGATGAACCACCTGTCAGTCATTGTTGTTTTCAAGTGGCTTATGCTGCCGAACATCCTGTCGCAACGATTGGTGCTCTCCAGACTGATTCCCGTGGCAAAGTCAAACAGAAGCTACAAAATGTAAAAACAGTTTGTAAATCCATCATATCAACCCACATTAGTAACACCCACTGTTGTTGGGTAAACATTTCAAACAGGTGGAGCAGTCCAAGTGATTGTGCTTATAGGAAAGGGCTTTGTATGTTTAGAGGCTGATGCTGTGTGATGTTCTTGCACTTCAGGTGTACAAAAACCGCCATATCCCTTTCCCTGCAAAGGCAGGCCGAATCAATTCACATCCTCATTTTCAGGGAAATATCTCCCGGCAAGACTCTCCCTTTTGTGCTGAGGCCGGCCAGGGTGTCCAATGTAGTGAGCGCTCACTCAGACAGAACTGTAATGGAAAGACTGATATGTTATACAGGAGAGACAGACCACTTAAAGTATTCTGATTAAAAGTACCAGAGATGCTAAAAATGGCAGTTGAATGCACACACATATTCCGCCCCTTCCACAAAGATATATAGAATACATATCATATGCTTTATAACTCTTGAACCATTTTTTTATTATTTTAATCAGATTTGATTGGTTATTCAATGGAATATATATATA
>JAODUK010051394.1:0-19029 GCA_027564635.1 Typhlichthys eigenmanni
GGGGGGGGTAGAACGGCCTAAATAAATAGCTTTCATTACTCTGCTGCAGAATAGGCTCATTGATTTATTTCTTTTCATTTCTCTCCATCTCGCATCTCATCGCTACTTATTGATTTTTCCCTCCATTCCAGTGCAACTCTGTGGTTTTTGCCATAAGTTTATGTAAATGTATGTTTATGACATTACATTATTTCAGCATTTCAGCCAAATCTGCCTGTCTTTCTGTGTAACTGGCAGCCCACAAGAGGGGCTTGGACCCAATATTGTTTGAATATAGTATGATACTGTAAACAATGTGAATGCTATACTAGTGTTGCACGGTATACCGGTACTAGAAAGGTACCACAATACCCTACAATTAAAAACCCAATATTTTAAGTACTGGTACTTTTAGAGTATTTTAATAAGCACCGTATTTCCTGTATGCATATCCAGCGTTGTAGGCCATATTACTTGTGCTGTCATAGAGGTCTGATTCTACAGTACAGTATAACTGAACTGTTCTAAAACAGTCTAACATAAGTGTGTATTTTTGTGTGTAGTACTGTAGGTCTATGTGCTTTGTTTGGTAAATCTATAATGCACTTATTTATTTTTAACAAGCACTTGCAGATTTAATGTTAAATAATATTAGAGATTTAATTTTATAATTTTAAAACCAGTTAAAGGTGTAGTAAGTGATTGTAAGATGATACACTTTTTTTAAGTTAAGCAAATATTTGCTCACGGTCTGCTAGCTGCCTATTCTCTGCCAATTCTATCCATTGCATGCTGACAACTATACTCTAGTATTTCTACACTGCCCTGCTTTGTAATCAGGAACAGACAGGTTCGATCTGTACTGACGATCCCTGGTAACAATGACATAGGCTACATTCCTCAAAGTGAGAATAAATAATATAATCTTTTTTAAATTCCAATTCACCCCATTAAAACATGCACGCTCAACTTAAATGTTAACTTTACACTCCACTACCAAACTGTCTCGCATAGACATACATAATCGAGTGAATGCATGTGCCGTCGTCAATACATTTCCGCATCACATGATTACGTCCTCGCTAAAAGTCGGCTCTCTAATAGAGATAGCGTCAAACGTAGTTGGTCTACTCCAGTGTTCATCTGACACCAGATTGTTGTTCAGAATTAAGATAAAGCAAAGACAGATTTTTCTTGACTTAGAATACATATTACACAACTGTGTAGTTTAATAATAATATATAGCATAATCTCCAACTTCTATTTGATTTATTATTCAAATTTTTCTAAAATATAGTTTTGACAAAAAAAGTTGTCCAGGATTGAAACAAAGCACCATAATGACAGTAGAAAGTGCTTCCCCTATAAAAAAAAAAGTATTTATACTTTTTCTTGGTATAGTATCGAACCAAAATATTAATACCGTGACAACACTACACAAACACATACTTCTTTATTTAAATGTGAAAATCCCTCCCTACATTTACAGCCTACAGGCAAATGGTTGTGTGATAGAGAGAGGGGGGGGGGGTGGTTCATGCCCTGTGGCTGTAGCAACACTGTGACTGTGTTTTGCATGCCTGTGAAAACATACACATCCACCTCAAGACCCCTTGGGTAGGTCAGGGAGAGGTAAAGCCTGAGTGTATTCGACAGAGAACAAAAATGGCTCCCGTACAAGCACATAAGGACCTCTCTCTGTCTCTCTATCTCTCTCTCACATGCACACACAAACACACACACACACACACACACACACACACACACACAGAGTTTCCCGCTGTTCGCTGGCTCCCAGCTTTAAGCGCCGCACCAGGACTATTAATTCTAATCAAGCTGTGACATTTAGCCGCACGGCGGCAGGACCAACGACGGCTCATTGTACACACGCGCACGCACGAGAATGACAGCCGCACGTACAGCTCGCATGTGCTGACTCGCAGAGATAACCTTTGATTGAGAGAGATCGAGTCATCCCGTCATATTGCATGCACAAGAAACAGCGTTAGTTAGCACGGATGTTGCGGACACACAGAAGTTGGTGTGAATCCTCTGGCTCTACTGTGTATGGCGCAGCCCTTTTTTGGCAATATTGATGGGCGAGTGGGCGACACATTTACCAACAGACGGACACTTTTATTGGTTTAGTTAGCTATTTTCCCTGTGCCCTCGCCCACACATCCTGTCTGGCGGTTGGAGTTGGTACAGGTGTTTTAAAATAATATCCAATTACAATGCTTTATCCCGGGCTTTCTCCTCAGACTGATAATAGAGGGATCCATCACGCCATTAGCCACTGGGGTTTATAGGCTCCGCAAATTGCTGCTTAGAGTGAACTGAAATTATAGGTTACTGAATTATATCATTATATGACTTACTTAAAATGTGCCCTGTGTTTATGTCTGTGTGGGGAAGAGAGGGAATGTAGATACTGTGGTTGTGTGTGCGTTGCGTGTGGGCGTGTGTGCATGTGTGAATGATGAAGCAGCAGAATGTTCCCACCTAATGAATGATGATGCTTTTCCAAGAGAGGAGAAGGGAGAAAGCATGGAAGGTGGCAACATTCCTCACATTGCTGTCAACACCACACCCCATCGCTCTGTCTGTCTGCATGTCTGTCTGCTTGTCTGTCTGCCTGTCTGTCTGCCTGCCTGCCTGTCTACCTGTCTGTCTGTCTGTCTGTCTGCCTGTCTGTCTGCTTGTTTGTCTGTCTGTCTGTCTGCCTGCCTGCTTGTGTCTTCCTACGTGTCTGTCTGTCTGCCTGTCTGCCTACCTGCTTGTGTCTGCCTACGTGTCTGTCTGTCTGTCTGCCTGCTTGTATGTCTGCTTGTCTGTCTATCTGACTGCCTGCTTGTCTGTCTGCCTGTCTGTCTGTCTGTCTATCTGTCTACCTGTCTGTCTGTCTACCTGTCTGCCTGATTGTCTGTCTGCTTGTCTGTCTGTCTGTCTGTCTGCATGTCTTAGTTGCTAGGGCATCCCTTAGCATAGTTTTGGCTCGTTACCATTGTTACCCAGTTAGATAGCTGCTTTGCCCCATTGGTTTCAATGAAACCTGCTAGTAGGCTAATTAACAGGAGCTTCTTATTCAATAGCGCAAGTGTGTGGCTAATTTAGAACAACAGGATATTAATTTGATTTAATTTCTGCATCTTGCAATGATGACTATTGCAATGTTAATGTTGTTTCAATATAGGTATTGCTAACGTACTATAACCCTGTATATTACTATTATTACCTCAGCCAATGGAAACATTTATCCTCTCCCTAGACGTCTCCTGAATGGCTCTGAAAAGAAAGTGACTCCGCCTCCTCTGTATGCCTTTGTCTACCATGGCCCCTCTGTATGTCTGTCTGTCTGTCTGTCTGCCTGCCTGCCTGCCTGCCTGTCTGTTTGTCTGTCTGTCTGTATGTCTGTCTGTCTGTCTGTTTGTCCGTGTGTGTGTGTGTGTGTGTGTGTGTGTGTGTGTGTGTGTGCAGGCATGCAGGCAGGCCGTGTTTATTTCTGTGAACATCAACAGCTGGTAAGTGCCAGCTGCAAGTGTCCCTGCAGGGCAGGCATTGTGCATGTGTGTGTGTGTGTGTGTGTGTGTGAGCATATAGTATACTGTATCTGTGTACTGTATGTGCATGCGCGTGTACTGTAGATGACTGTGTGTGTGTGTGTGTGTACAGTATGTGTGTGTGTGCGTGTTTCTTCACTTGGGAAGGATGTGGTGTGTTTGCTTCATTAAGCATGCAAATGCAGCCTTATCTTCTCCCAGCACCAGATAGTGGTGGGAGGAGATAAGAAGCAGCCACACCGTGCCACAAACACACAGAGAGCAGGGAAGCTCGGGGGGGGGGGGGGGGGGAGGAAGGAACAGCGACAATATCAGGGTAAGACACAGGGCAGCATCCCCTCCCTGGGGGGTGAGACACAGGTGGAAGTTGCAGAGAGAGAGTGTTTGAGAGAGACCGGTTTAGATTGGATGACCATGATCATAAAAACTCACCACTCAGATGACTGGCATCACATTAATGAAATTATAATGCTATCGCCCGACCCGTCTGAACTGTCCACGGGCTGTTTGCCATTAAATTTACATATTTTCCTTACCGACTGCAGTCAACATCTGTGTTGTCAGCATGTTCAGAAATGAACTGTATACAACCCTGTACATTGCTTTTCAGCACATCAGACCCCTGCTCTTTATTACGCAAACATTTGAGCTAGTGTGTGTGAATGTTTGTGTGTCTGAGCACGTGGTCAATAATATGTTCACTTTACCACATGTAGCAAGTGAGCTAAGATTAAGGGATTATAGTAAAATGGGTAATGTGTAATTTAAGTAATAATCGCATTGTAAAACATATTTTCAACATACATTTTGGGCACATTAGCAGTGTAATAGTAGCCATACTATTCAAAGTACATATTCGTACAGTAATATCCAACCATTATACCGTCATCAATTAGCAACACGGTGAATAAAAGCACACGTCAGTGTGTGTGCATACTTACTGTACAGTACGTTTTGCCGTACATTGCTGTAACAGTATCCTGTGTCAGCTCAACCCTGCCCCTTGAGGAATATTACGGTTTGAGCTTTCAGTGTATCAGAACCGAAGTAAGCTGGCTGCAAAAGAAAAACACCAATGCCACTAAAATGCACTGTGGGGAAAAAAAGCGACATCCTTAAAAATTCAGCATTGACACATTCAACTATATTCTGTACATGTTCTTACAGTATTTGCTTGAAAATAAATTGAGACAATCACAAATAGACATCTGTGATAATCATGATAACAATCATATGTATGAAAACAGTCCTACAAAGTAACAGTAAACAAGTTACAATCATTTGTCATCTGTAACCTCTATCCTCTAACGCTACCTTAGTTTGTCTAATCCCTCGTCACAGCTCTCTGGCTGAACAGGTGTCTGCAAACAGCTTATGAATCATTCTAGTGCACTGGTGAAATTGAATGGAAAACGGGGGAATAGGGTATAGGGTAGCAGGCAGGAGCCTCCGTGACGTCACCCATAACTTTTCTCAAGAATGGTTTTGAAGACAGCACTGTGACCATCTTTGCAGGACTTGACTCCACCTGTAATGCCCCCCTATCCATTATAATGGGATACATGTATGGCAAATATGTTTTTAACTGATGAGTAATAAACAAAATTAGAAATAAACAAAATGACCAGTACAGTTGTCATGAACGTAGACTAGCTATAGAGACCAAAACAGTTTAATTTTAATTTTTTTTTATTTTACAAGGCTGTAAACATGATTTTTGATGTAAAGTTAGACATTTTAACAAGAGTTTATGGGAATAAACTCACTTTTACAGCCGGCTTCAAGTGGCCATTCGAGGAACTGCAGAGTTGCGCACTTCAACATTGTATTCATTTCTCGGCACTGGAGGTTCCCGCTAGGGCAGGAGGCGAGTCACTTTCACAGCTACTTACAGCTAGCTCCCTGATGTATTCCATTGCTAGGCTGATGAAACAACACGGCAAATGTAGATCCACGCTCACAGATAACTGGGGGGGGGGTGCAGGAAGACAGCCAGACAAAGAGTCGACAAGAGCTAGTGTGAAACAGAGCTGGAGATGGACAGAGCAATAAGTGTGTTTCTCCTCTAGAGACACTACACCCTCAGGTCAAAAGGATTTACTGCCAAGAGCTGATCTGATTGTGATGTGTTTGTGCGTGCGTGGCTGTGTGCATGTGCACTTTTTTGTGCACAGCATTTCAGTTCCTCCCCGGCACTCGTGAGAAAGCTTCAAACCGCTAAGCTTGCTCTCATTAAAGGGGGATTCCGGACAGGTTTGACCACATTTTCTCTCCTAGCTGTGTCTGAAATTGGATCAAACTCATTTCAGTTTGGAGTTCTGGCAATCTCCACTGTTGAAGCCCCACAGATTATTAGGATAAAACACACAGTGACACTGTTATAAAATGAGATCCAGGTCAAAATGCTTGTAAGAAGTAGACAGCTGGTTATAGTCGACTTGACTTGTTGATGCTCAGCTTGTTTGTTGAGCAACTGACACTCAATAGACAACTGAAAGAGATATGTATACCACACAATATACCAAAGAAATGCACATAATTATTCAATACAATAGAGATAAACACATTCAAGCTGTCAAGTTTATGCAGGGATTTGTCTTCCCCAGAGTTCAAGCTACAGTACAATATATGTTTTCTTTTTCAGGGAGATTTATATCTTCTGCTTTGTATTCTCACAAATTGGATTGTAATCTAACCTGCATCCCTGAGTACAGGGATTCAATTAAACTGTTGGCGACGCACAGATTGTATGCTTTTAATCGTTAACACATAATACGTGACAGCAAGTGGATCTCCACCCACAACCATTTTGAAAAATGCGTCAAGGAGCTGAGTGAGGGGAGGGCTGGGGCTGTGAGGGGGACCCCATTAACATTTTAATTGTAGTGTACCGCTGAAAACCAGCCAGGTCCTGGGGTGATTTCTAATGGATGTGACGCATATTCATCCCATAAAATGCCAAATTTTTATAAAAAGAGGAATTGTGTCAATATTAACACCAGCATTGATGTGTCTCATCACAGTTCAATCCTATTACTTTGTATACAGCTCAAACAAACTTTATGGTGCAGTTACACTGTTTAATAAACCTAAAGGTGCTAACACATGATAAGCGATTTGCTCTTCGCTCACCACGAGGTAGGGCAGCGCAGTGCAGAGCCAACATGTATCTAGGCAATGAGGATGATACACTACTGGAGTGTGAAGAACTCTCGCTAGCTAGCAATGCTAAAAAATTTATATTTTTAATTTCATATGTTATAAGCATAAAATAATTATTTATTTTCATTGGATCTCAGTTAAACCAGTATTATGTTTGTGCCGTAGAAGTATTAAGAATTAAAACATTTTTTTTATTTTAACTGTCTGAACAATCAGGTCACTTCACCTTCACTTCAACATCTTACTATAACATATGAGAGTATTAACCCAATCACAAAGGTTAATCTAACCCCTCAAACCAGAAAAACAGTGAGGATTACAGAGGCAGAGTATGGATTCGTTCGTAATTTCACTGCCGCTTCTGTCAGTCACATATGGTTGACACTGGTTGCGCTTTGAAAGGTCAGTGGTAACTAGGTCAAAGTTTTAACAATTTCAGAATTTGCACGACCCCAAAGGTAGCAGTACAGCACAGTTGGGCGTCGCCACTCTCCCCATAGGAAAACAATGGCACGGCTAGTGCAGATCTGTTTTGCCGCTTATCATGTGAAAGCCCATTAACTGATACAGCTTCTGCAGAATCATACACTCATGCTCACTATCCCATATCCACATACAAGTGCTGCCTCTATGATTATCCTCTGCTTTACATACACGATCCACCAACCAATCAGGGTCCAGGTGGGTTGTTCAGTTGGTGCCCGTTTCCCCTTCAGGGGTCTCACTAGAGCTGAGAGCTGGGACCAGGTGACGCAAACAGTGTGTCTGTACTTTCAGATATAAAATACTCTATATATTTAATGTGTATTGGTGCGTGTGTGTCTGTGTGCGTGTGTATACATTTTATGTCTTCCCTGAGTCATGCATAATGTTAGTAACAGCCTCATGTTAAGTCGTTATGCTGATCACACACTCTTACAATGACTGCTTCCCTGTGGCATAGGATTACCAGCATGTACTTTGTGTGAGCGTGTGTATGTGTGTGAACGTGTGTGTGCGTGTGTGTGTGTGTGTGTGTGTGTGTGTGTGTGTGAATGTGTGCGTGCTTGGAGCCACAGGGCATTAGTAATTGGTCCCATGGGGCCCTCAAAGGAAGTGCATACATACTCTCTCTCTCTCTCTCTCTCTCTCTCTCTCTCTCTCTCTCTCTCTCTCTGTGAACCGCACACCAATATATCCCTGCACTGGAGTGTAGGCCATGACGGGGTTGGGAGGGTGACTAGATGGCTCCTACTAAATCATGGCCTAGATTATCCTCAGGGGGAATGAGATTTAGACCATCCACTGCTTCTCCTCCAGAAGCTCTGAGACACACACCATCCATCCATGGCATCTCACAGCCGCCCTTGAGCGCGCGTGTCACCATAGTGGGGTGGATTAATCTCTAAAGCCGAGATACTTGCACTGTACACGCAGATGGTGGCATGACTTTGCTCGTTTGCTACAAGGAAATGTGACACACTCAATGAGTCTACAAACAGGGAAATGGAGGGCATTGCGTTTTGCACAGTATATGATTTGAATCAGACAACAAAACAAATAGCATTCACCCCCTTCCCGCCAAACAAACATCTCTCTGACTCTGATAGCATGAATGATCTGTTTGTCTTCTGAGTCAATATCACAGTCCGTCACAAGGCTTTGCTCTGGGTCTAGCTGACAAAATGCACTCATAAAGTGTGCAGTGAACAGTAGCACAATGAACAATATAGCAAATCTAGTCAATTTTTTACCAGATATGTTGTCTCTGGTTTATTTTCAGGGTAACACGACAACTGCACACAATACAGGGGCTGCATTTATTTTCATGGAGTATATACAGTACAGTAATTTATTTTTAGAAATATCTAACACTATGTTATTGTAAAGTTTTTATTTATATTACTTTGCATGATTCAAGAGAGGTAAAATGCATGTAAGGAATTTACCCTAAAATACCAAAACTATATTAATTACCAAACAACAATAAAAATAAAAAAAATAAAAAATTTAATTGATAAATAATTAAAATATAGAAAGGGCAAATAATCTAAAAATAATCCCATAATAGTGTAAAATACTGTGTGAAAATACTTTTATAGTTCCAGACTATATCATCTGTGCTAATTCCAGAATGCAGTACTCGTGGTTAATGTTCCTGTAAATAAAATGGCTTACTTACTATCACTGCTGATACCACTTGTACAGCCATTTCTGCCTTTACACCTTTGTATGTGTTTGTGATTGCATTTTTGTGAGCTGTTTGTGTGTGTGTGTGTGTGTGTGTGTGTGTGTGTGTGTGTGTGCGTGCGTGTGCGTGTGCGTGTTTGTGTTTGTGTGTGTATTGAAGATTGATTGCACAATGAGTCTGCTTATAACTGAGTGGTCCTCCACATACACGTGCCTGTGGCGTGTTTTAATTAGCAGTAAACATCTTTAATACACTTATTCCGAAGATGTATACTTAGCATAATTAGCAGCCTGCCCTTACAAGGCACAGCTGGAAACTCATTAGAGACTCAAATTTAACAAACAACTTGTTATTGCTTTGCATTGTAATAACAGTGTTGATTTGTTCATTGGGATGTTGCTGTATTTCTGACATGTCTGATTTCATGAGCAAGCATCTTTTGGTCTTTCAGTAGATTAAGCTACTTAGTGGCCACTAGTGTGCACTTTTTAGGGGATTTTAAATCTGTAGAGTTATAATAATAATATGCACATTTTCACTGTTATACTGACCATTTTGTCATTTGCTATTACTGTTCAGTCAGACAAGCCCCAGCAGATCCAATAGCCCATGTCTGCCTCAATAGGTCTGACAGTTTTCTTAAAATAATTGCTTTACACTTTCCATGCCTTATTATACCCATACATACAATATGTCGTAAATGATTGCATTTTTCTTTCTGAATTCTTGAATTCAGCCTGTTTTATAGTGCAAAATACCTTCATTTGGCACTGTAAAGAAGACCTCTGAGGTTTATTAAACCATGGATCTTTTCATAATCTGCTGGTCTTGTAAAAGTTCTGAATCTATATTTCACTATGTATCAAATGTATAATTCATTCACTGAGGCATATCTCAAAATGCAAATGTGAATCTCACACTGTGTACATTAGCAGGAAACCTTCACATTCTCTGCAATCCAATAATTCATTTTCATGTTATTACCTACTCATCGATTTAATCTCATCACTGACTACAGTATATAGCCCAGCAAATTAAATAACTCAAACCTTCATCCACTAGCTCAATAACATATGTCAAAAAGTGAGCGTTTAATTATATGCCTTTTAATAATGTGTCTCTTTAAGTTCCATACAAACATCTCTCCTGCAGTACAGTATTACTTGTACATCTTCATTAGGCCCCTGTCAATGTTCAGTGGTATAAATATTACACCGCCTTCTTACCCTTGTGTATCCAGGACAATCATTTTAGGGGCAGCTGGAATGTCAGGCTACCAGTCAGTTGTGAATAATGCAATGGGTGGGGGGACGTTCTGTGCACAACAGCGATGGCCCACCTATCATAATAACTATAATAGCTTGGTGATTCAGAGCAGCAGATGCTGTCCCCCTGAAACATTGCTGCTAGGTGCTGCACACACTAGAGACATGTGTGTGTGTGCGTTTGTACAGGTCTGCATACATTGGCAGCATATGGGGCCTTATAATGTGCTTATGGTAAGGGACATGGCAAAATATTGTATTTTTTTGTGTTGCTAAAGTGTGTGTGTGTGTGTGTGTGTGTGTGTGTGATGTTGCATGATAATAGTGTCTTCCAGGTTTATTTATTGCAGACTTGACTCCCTACAGGCTAATAAGCGATGGCACTTAGTAGGAGGTTTGCACGCCCGCACACACACAAACACACAAGCACACACACACACATTGTTTGTCATAGTAACAATATGCTTGTGAAAAAAAATGTTTAAAAAAATAGATAATGTGTACAGTATATTCCATGCTAATATCTGTACTTTAGATATTGGTGTGACATGTAAAAGGTGAAGCCCTGCAGGCTGAGTAAATGTTGCTAGTGGAAATGCCAGTACTATTGTTTTGTATAGTTAGTTTTTTTGCTTTGATGCGTCTTTCAGCAGTCAGGCATTAGAAGTTAATTTCAGTGTTCAGTTTGACTAAACCGTTCTTTCCAGCCCAAGCTTCTTGAGTGTCAATCACCTGTCATGTCATCAAAGATTTGTCCTCAGCCTTTATTATGTACACAATGGCCTCCTTTCTGAAAGGAACTAACATTCGTGAACAACATTTTTTATTCATCTTAGATGTTTTGACATAGTTTAGCCCCCTCCAAATGCAAAAGTGGCTCTTATCTCTGTTGTACCATCCTTTCCATTCTCTCTCTCTCTCTCTCTCTCTCTCTCTCTCTCTCTCTCTCTCTCTCTCTCTCTCTCTCTCTCTCTTATAAAATGACCCACCCACTCATACACACACCACAGTCTAAGAAAGACTCACACTGATTTGCGCTGATTGACAGGTTGTTTTGGTGACAGTCCGTCAAGATAAAGATGAATAACTAGGAGGTGTGTATCTCCAACGCAGACAGAATCACAATTGTTTTATTAGAAGTAACTATCAAAGTAGTATCAGTCTCTTGTATCCGTTAGCACTGCGTCGCATACAGTGAGCAACTCTGTGCTGAACATCTGATACATAACTGTAAGCTCAATTTTCATTGCCATAATTCCAGTGCAGTGCTAGTACAGTGCTTTATTTATATTTAAAAAAAAAAAGAATATGCAAACAGTCAGACTTGTGTCATTTATGTTTAAGTTATTTAAGTTAAGTTAAAGTGACTCTATTTATATAGCGGTTTCTAACCTTCAGGCCTCACATTCACACATCGATGGTGATTGCTGCTGTGCACGGAAACACCAGGAGCAGTTAGAGTTAGGTGTCTTGCTCAAGGACACCTCAACACTTGTGAGGTGAAGAAGTTAGCTGGGATTGAACCAGCTAACTTCAGGATCACCTGTCGCCCTGCTCTACACACTGTGCCACTGTCGCCCAAGTCATTTTCGAGAACTCTTGCTAACCTCGAGCTCAAATCATAACAATATCACTCCACGGCACCACCCCGCACATCGAAACACATTGTGAAGCAAAGCGTAGAACTACGGCTTTGTTGATGTGAGCGGTGTTCGACACTTTTTATGTTCCTATTCAAGTATCAGATTCAACACGCACAGAGAACGGTAAGCTAGCGAAATGTGAGGAGATATTTGGTGAATTTGACAAAAAGTGTATTATCTTACAATTAGCTTGCAATAGCTGACTACACCATTAAACGTCCGACTCGGTCATTGAGTTATGGAGTTGGTCATCGTACATGTCAATCAAACACCTCTACTGTAAAGTAGGCGTGTCTTGATGTAGTTACAGTAGCCAGCACTGTGTCCTGTATAGGCTGGCTATGCAAGACTATTCTCAAAGTACCCTTTGCGGACGAGGTGCGTGGATATCCGCTCAGAAGGATGATTATTGAAGTTATTGATTATTGTTGCATGATATTTCCTCTTCACACTCAATAAATTATTAATTGACGTGGAACAAACTTTCTGTAGTGTATTCAATATTGAATTATATATACAATAGATTGATAGATATAGATGTATTTTAAAGTGTAATGTATATATCAAGGCCGACCTATATGCTTACTGTATCGACGCCATATCACCAAATTGGAAAATAATGTAGATTGTGTTTCACAAAAAGGCTCCACAACCGAAAATACTGTACCTGTAGCTTTGCTTTCCCTTGAACAAAACAGGTGATTGAAATAGTGAAGGCAAAGTTATTTTAAAATGTCGGTTATTGGCACATTTACTTGAAAGAACAACATTTTGCAATACAGTTTACTAGACCTTATCATGCCATCTCATGACAATATGTAACTTGTCATTGCGTTGTGTGGGTTTTGTACTGTCTGTAATGTGAAACACTAAACCTTAGACAGTTGCCGATACTGGCAATGTTTGCATTTCTTATTCCCCCCCGGTTTTTATTATTTTCTCAATTTAAATGTTCCAATGAGAGGTCACATTGGATCATTTGTTCTAACAAATATTACACCATCTGTCATTATCTTTGCAATCATTAAGCCTCAGTCTGCGCTAATTGGTGTCCTCGTAGCTTGATGCATGAAAGCTATTAGCTTGACCGGCCAGCTTTACGTTGACCAACCTCCTCCCTGTTAGGCTGAGTGGTATTGCATCAGATCATTTTCTACTGTGTGTGTATGTGTGTGTGTGTGTGCTGACAAACACGTGGATGACATCTGCCACAAGCACCACGTGCACTCCATTTTACTTATTTAAAACAGAGTGAAAATATAGTAATGTACTGTAGACCATCTAGTGTTATATTTTGAAAGACCCTGAATTAGAAATTCAACCACCAGAGAAAAAAAACAAATTTATGCTTAGACAGAAATGCATTTTTCTTGGGATGGCAAGATGTGTTTGTGCTTATTATCTGTGATGCATTCATACATGTCAGACAGGTCATTAGTATTTTGTTCCACTGCTAATAATGAAATAGCTCATGACAGTGTGTTGAGCCTTGCATTTATTTCCTTTCACCAACAGGATGGTACTCATTATTACAGCTAGGAAGCGCTCTTAATGTGATATTATAGAATATATACTGTATATAAATATAATATGATAAAGTGTGCACTTGTGCTCAGCCACACACGCACACACACACACATGAATACACACACACACACCATGGCTTGTGATCGTATCTCCCAGACATGGAGGCCTTACTGAAACTTAAGGTGGTGGTGTTCACAAGCGCTCATATCAAGGAAGGCATTGCAGCACTGGAGTGATGTCTTCTCGGAAGAGGCCTAATGACCCATGAAGGAGGCCGTTAGGAGCTGCTAGCACTCCGCTATGCAAGGCTGCACACTCTCCTACCTGACGTGATCACCTTGTTGCTGTTACTGTAGTGATGCAAACCCCGTTATGACGAAGTCAACACTGATTAGATGATTCCCTTATTTACAGTACATCAATACACAAACACACACTGATGAGTCGTTTACAATTACAGGCTTGCAATTCCTCAGTCCAGCACAGAAAATGAAATTAATATCACATATACTTCACAAGTAAACACGTGTTCATGTGTCTTTAGTATTATTTTGCATATATTATTAATTCATTATTTTATTCTTAATTATGAGTGCAGTATTATTGTTTCAGTGTGTCAACGTTGGCTACTTTAACACCTACATTTCCATTTGCCAAATTGGAAAAGTGTTATCTTCAATAATGGTTATAGTGCTACGCCATTGTTTATAATTTTTGATCTACCTGTGCGGATTATTAATGTACATTTAATGACTAGGGTTAGGGTTAGGGTTAGAGTTAGGTTTATCGTGTTAAATGCCATAGGGGAGTGTGTCCTCGCTATGTAGGAACAGCAGAGTATGGTGACTTGTGAGGTTGTGTGGTGGTGGGTAGAGAGAGGTTTTATTCTCACTTGGGGAAAACTGAGTGGGTTTGACATGTCGGGATAGACTCACCGCGAGAGCAATGCAGTGGAATAATGCTGCAACAAATATCGCTCTTACTGTCAGCACCCATTCCTCTTTGCGTACAATTCTCTCTCTAACCCGCTCACACCCTAGTACTGTGTAGGTGTGTGTGTGTGCGCTTGCACGCGTGGGTGTCTTAATGTGTGTGTCACCCACATTTTGCTCCACCCATAAAGAATTATACTACCCTTGCTTTAAGCAATAACTAGTTCATGCTATGGGAATTGCCATAGACAGCACTGTAACAGCAAGTATGCGAAGACCTACATTGTCCTTACAATCACCATTTACATTTTTCCCCTGGAACAATTCCGCTGAGCATGCATGCCCTCCCTTTCCCCACTCGTTCACATTAAAGGGGTCGCACACGGCTTAAGCTTTTGAGAAATCATCCTAGAGCAACACTGCAACTCTCCACAGTTTCCTTCTGTTGTGTGTTTTTTTTTTTTTCCTTTCCCTGTGTTCCTTGCCAGAGGAACCGGAGGATGAATGCCTGTTTTGTTTTGCTGCCGGTCAAGGTATTTGAACCAGCCAAATTCTAGTCACAATCCCACTCCTTTGTACTCAAAGCTGTTGCCAGCAACATAATAGAGTCATTTCACTCAACTAGCGGCTGAGTCAGTATAAAAACACTTTATCCACATTTCTAATTAATGCTGACCTTTAGCTGATTCGGGCCTGTTCGCTCCACACTCCAGAGAAACAAGTAATTGGATGGTTAGTCGTTTAAGTTCAAACAATGGCGGTTTCTGTATTGGTGCAGGCGTCAGAAGTACTGTAGGGACATCAATAAGCAAGCATGACACATGCTGAGATGGTCCAATTAGAACATAACAACTCTTATTGTTGTTCTCTCAAAGGCGCCTGATGTCGACCTTTAACCCCCAACTGTTTATTTTCTTTCTTATAATTGATTATTCTTTTTCAGCTCAACCTATACTCCTTTTTTATGTAATGATGGTCATAATACGTTCCTTTAATGTCCACCCACCTTCTCTGTAGGGTGATGTCTGTTCTCTCATTTGTGTCTCATGAGTGTGTCACAAACGTTTTCAAACTTCCAAAGCATAAACAACTATATGCTCTCTACCAAAGGCAATAAAAGTTATTTCATAAGATTGATTATTAATATTCTGAGGACGCATATGGAATATGGCGCGAGTTAGTCTCCCCATTTTGTTCTACTAACGCAGTTGTAAACATGGAATAGATATTTACACAAACACACACACACACACCAACTGAAGAGGTTCAAGTAGAAAAATAGTGTGTACAGCGCATCTACAGGGGCTGTCCGGCATAGACAGCCAGACTGCTGTGCTACATAAAGTCAGATGAGAGTCCACATTCACAGTCTGTCTGTCTGTGGCTCTGTGTTCATCACACAGCAGGCAGCTCAATACTCCTCCACTCCCCTCCCCTCTCTCTCTCTCTCTCTCTCTCTCCCTCTCCCTGCCTCTGTTTTCCATTCTGTTCCACTCCACCCTACACCACCCCACCCTTTCCAATCAATTGACAGTTGTTGGTGGCAAAATAGGGAGCCAAATAGATCAATGGTGCGTATTAACGTTGTGTACGCACACTTTCGGTTGAGTGGTGGCACTCATTCAGACGTGGCCACGAGCGCCTCAGAGAGAACGTGCCACATTAGGCCCTCCTTTCCGCTCAGAGATGAACTGCAGTATTTCCATGTCTATATACGCTAGGCAAACACACAGAACAGCCCCATAATTGTAGTGTTAATAACGACCTGCCCACCACCACTGTTGATGCTGTTATTACCATATTATATGACTTGTTTCTATTAATGGCCTTTCTCCGTCTCTTGCAGTTCAGCAGATGAGCAGTTTCGCTGGAACGCCCAAGGTAAAGGTCACTGTCATTACATTTGATAGCTCTCTATCTCTCTCTCTCTCTATCTATCTATCTATCTATCTATCTATCTATCTATCTATCTATCTATCTATCTATCTATCTATCTCTCGCTTTCTATCTATCTATCTATCTATCTATCTATCTATCTATCTATCTATCTATCTATCTCTCGCTTTCTGTCTATCTATCTATCTATCTATCTATCTATCTATCTATCTATCTATCGCTCTATCTCTCTCTCTCTCTCTCTCTATCTCTCTCTTTCTATCTCTCTCTCTATCTCTCTCTTTCTATCTATCTATCTATCTCTCGCTTTCTATCTATCTATCTATCTATCTATCTATCTATCTATCTATCTATCTATCTATCTATCTATCTATCTATCTCTCGCTTTCTATCTATCTATCTATTTATCTATCTATCTATCTCTCTCTCTATCTCTCGCTTTCTATCTATCTATCTATCTTTCTATCTATCTATCTATCTATCTATCTATCTATCTATCTATCTATCTATCTATCTATCTATCTATCTCTCTCTCCCTCTCTATTTCTCTCTCTCTCTCACACACACACACACACACACAAAACAGGGATAACTCTATGTACTGTACACATTACCACACACACAAGGACTGACACAACAACAACAACAACAACAACAACAATGAAGAGCTGTGCATGCAGGTCTTATTGTTGCCATGACATTTACATTTGTAATATTGCCTCGCCTGCTAAATATTACAATACTCCTTTTGAAAGTGCACAAGCTTGTCTTCTGTGTTAACTTGGGGGGGTGAAAAAAGAAATGGGGGAAAAAGAAGCACAGGGAATTAAACTTGATTGATCGTGCATCCGATGCACCACCAAACGCGATCGATGGGTTTAGGACGGACCTGGGGGCTCTATGGAGAAACGTCTGCAACACATTTAGAGGTCCTGGGATTAGCCCTATCGCCGTGCTCCGCCTCCTATCTGATTGACTTGCCTGATCAACCATGTGGCCAGGGACACGCTTGTAATTCACACCAGGCCGTCGCTGATAATGCTGGATAACACACACGCAAGACACAGATATCAATAGATTTAATACAAATGAGTACATACGTTCAAGCATTCTTTACCTCTCTCTCTCTCTCTCTCTCTCCCTCTCTCTCTCTCTCTCTCTCTCTCTCTTTCTCTCAAATTCAAATTCAAATGGTGCTTTATTGGCATGACAAGTGTACAGTACAGTTACTTATATTGCCAATAGTACAGGATGAAAATTAACAATAAAATCAACAATAAAAGTAAAACATTTCCAACATTTATTTTTTACATATAGTACCGGTACATGGCCGTATTCTTAAATGAAACCTCGTGCATTTTCTAAACATCACAGATAATTATAATATGTATATTTCCCTCTTCTTGTGGCAGGCTGCTACATAAAGCACTGCTAGGTTACAACACTGTAACCTACTGTAGCAGGTTACTCTCTCTCTATCCCCCTCCTCTCTTTCTCTCTTTCTCTCTCTCACACACACACACACACCAGGGCAAGTACATTTATGTTTCGACTTAATTTTCAGACAGTCAATTCAGAGGAAGCGGTTTTAGTGTCCTTTTCAGCATGAGATCTAAATCTTTGCCAGCCTGTACATAGGTGTAATGTCTGGAGTCACTGGCTTTGAGAGCAACAGATTGAGGTTACAACCCAGATAGATGTCATTACTCTCTCCAATCTCTAGCCCTTTCTCTAATCTCTCCTCCCTAGAGCTATCTATCTCTGCATGCTCTCCATTCACCCACCCTATGCCTTCCTAATGTTTCTACCCTCTTCCCCCTTCCCTTCACAGCAGACGGACAGAAGGACATCGAAGACGAGTTGACCACAGGCTTGGAGCTGGTGGACTCGTGCATCCGTTCCCTCCAGGAGTCAGGAATACTTGACAGTGGAGAACGCAAGCGTATGTGCTGTACTTATTTACTCACATTCAGGGCAGCATCTTCTCTAGTGGGTTTTAGCAGACGTGCTTTTCAAGGCGTTGATGTTACTCAACCACATTTAGAGTTCAGAATAATTGACATTCAACAGTTGGGTATCATCAATCATTAGTTATGATCCTTCCAGGTATGACAAGCCAGCAAACCATATAGAAGCATGTCAACAGTCAATGATCTAGTTGATTTCAGTCAGTCCTATAAAGGATCTGGAAAGTTAATTTTAGAGCTATAAATGTAGTGTTATTTTTTAGAAACGCTATAGACACCCATCAGCTATCAGTAAAATGCTCTGACAATATGCACTGACCATTCAAGGCCTCTTTTTCCTGTTTGGTCCAGCGACGCTGTACCTTGCCTAACAGTCACATTCATTTGATTGACAGGCACAGCTACTAAAGGTTTGTCAATGGGCTTTGAGTGACATACTAATGGGCTGCAGAGGGAGGGAGCAGAGGAGAGGGTGGGGTCTTGGGTAATTCAATTTACAAAATGTTGCACTTTATTTTTTTAGCTAACTTTTGAGTCCTAATTACAGCACCTTTAAAGGCATTATGAGGACGTTTTGCAGTAACGAGTATTGCAGAGCAATTGGGGTGGGAATCACCAGAGGCCCCATGATATGATATTCTCACGATACATATGCCACGATACGATATTATTGCGATTTTAAACATCCTGCCATGTTTTTGCAATGCATTACTTTTTCCAACTGCAAATATGTCATCAAATATTTCATCAAATATAACATTGGCCGTTTCTCAATACCAAGTATGCAAACTGCGTACTCGCGTTCTTGGGAGTTTGTTCTTGAGAAGTTAAGTTCGTAAGTCGGGACTCCCGAGAACGGGAGTACGCAGTACGCTGAATCTGCGTTTTGAGACAGCAGCGTTCTTGATGACATCACAGCTCAGCTCGT
>JAODUK010051405.1:0-19028 GCA_027564635.1 Typhlichthys eigenmanni
TTAGAGGTATTTATTGAAGTCGGAATAAGTAGGACATCACTGAAGGCCTAAGTTTGAAATGCACGGCCCGCCACTGCATACATGTATAACAGTGATGACTGGACTAGCTGTCTAACTAGGAGATTATGGATCTGGTGGATATTAGCCCATATTGTGACAATAATCCTTTAGTTTCCTCCCTCAGTTAGTCAGTTGTAGTCCAGTCAAGATGAGGTTCACGTCCCAGATTACCGACCAGCGTTGGTCCAACTCTGCTCCCGAACTAATTCAAGGTCACTGGAGAATAATGTGTAGTCACTGTAGAGCACTGTGAGGCTCGCTCAGACCACTAATGTGACATCTAATCCTCTAATGCTCCGGTCACACCAACACTTGGCCTAGACTCTTTGGAACGCATGACCCAGGCAGGGGGAACCAAGCTACAAAGCATATGACCGGCCAGGGACACAAGACTGCGATCTTATTAAAGACCAAACCGTTGTTCACAGTCATTGTAATGCCACAGGCGCCACCGTCAGGGGATACGGAATAATTTATTCCAACCTCTAAGAACTAGAGACTGACCATATTAAGAGATTAGCATGTGTTTCTATTCAATTTTCATTTAAACTATTGACACTCGCATATACTATATTCACTTTAATGGATCATTCTTTATTTTTTATTGCATACATAGTGCCCTATAGAACACTACATTTAGCTCCGGATGTGTTTGTATATTAAATAAACAGCATATGACTTTAGGGGAAGAGTTATGGAGGAGTAAATATCAGTACAAGCCACTCAGTGCTCAGTTGTGGGAATGGCATGCGTTTCAAATCACAACAACCTTGGTTTTGTAATGTTTCAACCACAATGTGTTTTCCGAACAACAGTCAAGGAACGTTCCTATACATACAATATGTTTGATCACAGGTGGTGGCTTGTCTTCGCGTTGCTATAGCTGAAGTTGCTTACTGACTGACTTTCTATCTTTCTGTGTAATAGGGGTGTGCAATATATCGAACATATTTATTGTATTGCAGAATGCTTCCGTACGATGTAGAAAACATCGAGTATAAATTCTCACGTAATTCTTTTAAGCCGCTGGCATGAAATGTGCTTTGCGTTTTGCTTCTCGCTATCTCCCAAGCTCTTTCCGTCTCACAGATAACAACAGCACATGTTGGGCAATTGTGTATGACGTATAAGAGATGTGTGTTTGTTTGTAAACTCGTTTGTTCCCCAAAGAGTAGCAGTAAGTTGTAGCAAATCTTCACTTTCACTCTGCACTTCCTAACCCCGCCCCTACTTACTAACAAGTTTACTATTCCGACGCACCATTGATGAACATTTATGCACGTGACATCAAGACGCAGCAGCTAGTTTAAGAGGATAACCAATGGCTAAATCACGGGGATAGCTCAGGCTTACAAGATCGCATGAGCAGCAGAGCAACGAGCAATTGTGCGTTAAGCATGCACAGGAAACACTTTTCTTCAATCATTTTCAACAGCGACGAAAACTGTATGGTTTACCTGCATGAAGTGCTGCTGAAAACTAGACGGGAAGGACATCGCTTTTGCCTTAAAACAAAGCTCAAGCTTTGCTTAATATAAAGCCATATACGTCCGTGAATGCGGCTTTGCCAAATACTGAAACGAACATGCGGTTAGCAGGACATCCATTGCCATTTGATGGGTTTCAGCATGTCGCCTTTGCACAGTCAGTGGACACAAGTCGATGTGAACACAAACATTTGGTGTTTGTGTTCACAACTAAAGAGATATTCTTAGAGTTGTACATACCTGTTTATTTAAAATGTTTTATAAAAGTATTGTAGCGGAACCTCAGTCCTCACAGCCAGCCTTTTCCAGGTTCCAAGTTTGGCGACGCCTGAAGTGTAAAGTAAACACGTGGTTCGAGTATTAAAATGTTCGTGCAGTTAATTACTACCATACCTCTCTCGTTGTTGACTCCTTTTACAATTTTTAATTTACAATTGCAAAGCTATGTACGTAGACAGTCAAACAAGTTTTGTTATCATGTTAACTGTAGTATGAAGATTTTTGTTTTGTTTTCTTGTTTAACGATATGTAATTTTTAATTTACATTTTGTTAAACTATTCGTTAACGTGTAGAGGAAAGTTTGCACTTTATAATTAACAAAGGCTTGTAAGGCATTTGTATTTCTTACAACTGAGCATTTAACCCATAAACAAAATATCGAGATATATATTGTGTATTGCCATTCAGCCCAAAAAAAAATTGCTATTACTTTCATATCGCCCAGGCCTACCTGTCGCGGGGCTATCCCGTGCTATATACCAAATTAAAACGTGTATCATTTTTTACTGTTGTATTTTAAATGGTCTATTTATACAGATGTTTGTTTTTGTGGACCAGGTGTTTCCTTTTAGTTCATTGGCATTGCTAGTTAACTAAACAGGAACCATCTGATTTATGGAGGCATAGCCTGGAGATAGAGGTCGGATTTGACCTGCAAAAAAGAAACAAGTATGGGAGGTACTGGGGGCCGTAGTCAGGTGAAAGGGCATTGCCTAATTGTAGTTTATTTTGTAGAGTTTTTGTTTGGTATTCAGATTATTTTTGTAAAATTGTATTATCAGTTATATTTGGGTTTATTAGACCTGTGCTCTACCTTCCATAAACTAATTAATGAATAAACTACGCCTGGACTGCAGAAGTGAGTGTGCCTCCGTTTTTGTGCCATCGCCGCTCGACCAACCTCACACTACCATCTAATGATGTTATCGCTTGAATATCTTTTGTGCTTCTCTACATTTATGCTTTTTCTGTAACCACTGAACCAGTGAGCAGCAGTGCTGACCCCAGGACAGTTATTTGTAAGTAGTGTATTGCTACGAAGCTACTGCAGGGTGGGGGCTGGGGAATAAATAAAAAGAAAGCGCCTCACTGCCTCTGAGGCTTCCCTTCACAGCGCGTGGACAGCAACCAATGAGAGCTGGGAGCAGGGAAGAGTAAAGGTCAACAGAGAGGAAGTACTCCAGTGAGAGGGTGGGATGGAGAGAAACAGTGAGGGGGGCTTGATTGATTGTTTCCTGTCTTGCACCCCCCTCCCCAACCCGCTCCCCCCTCTCTTTCTCCCTCTCTCTCTCTCTCTAAATCTCTCTCTTTTCTCTCTCTCTCAATCTCTCTCTCTCTCTCTCATGCTGATGGGCGAGCCACTATTCACTGCATTCCTTTGTTTAACCTTCTAATTGGATTAAGTCTAGCAGAATAGCACTGTCTTTATGTCATCAGCAGTCTTGTCGCACACACGTGCACGCGCAGGCACACACACACGCACGCACACACACGTGCACACACAGGCACACACACACACACAGAGGGCTGTGACAGGGAACAGTAACAGACAAAAAGATTGCCTTATCAGCGACAATTAATTCTCCACAACGCCGCTGACAAACAGCAGTGGCGGAGCGAGAGAGACAGTGTGTTATACAAGATCGTGCTCTCTCCACCTCATCTCCCCCACTCTGTCTCTCTCTTCCCCACCCTCCCTCTCTCTCTCTCTGTGCAGCGCTCCACAGTGAAGTGGTGACATCTTACCGGATTATGTATCGGCCCGTATTAAATGCCCGCCCGTCCTCCTTACCGACACAAAAGACACCTACGTGTTTTTACAGACACCGTGTGAGATGTTCCAGGTGTCGCTTACACAAGCCGACATCAAATGTGTGGCGTACAAGGAAGCTTCACATTTGTTTTCTATGGGCCATTAATAATGGGAATATTGGCACTCTAATTTTGCATGCTCCACCTCTATGATTATCCAGACTCTCTGTAAGCTGCTTTAAACACGTCCTTACTGTAATTGCTTTCTAGCTGTCTCTGAATGCTGATCTCTCGCTGACTAAATGAGTAGTAAATCGACGGGTCGAGCCGTACCTTTGAGTCATAGCTTTGCAAAGTCAGGATGGTTTTAACCAGAGGCCGGTTGCCCCAAAGACCTCTGATACCTCTTCCCTTCCCCATTTGTGCGCATGGGGAAAAGTAACAGTTAGTCACATGTCATTAGTGTGTGTTGGCCATCTTCCTCTGTCTTTTCCCACGTGGAAAGCCTCAAGCAGATGCCTGGTGTGTGTGTGTGTGTGCGTGTGGTAGCCAGCTCTTGAACTCGTGGCCCTCTTTTGAACCGCCTGCCATTCATATTCATTGTGGATCTGCCTGCCGGCTCCTCAGTAGCCTGTAGCGACGCTAGCTAATTACCACTGGAATGATTGTCCCAGCCCTCTGTCACACACGTGACTGTGCAGGGAGACACCTCCAGCTAGAGACAGCGCTGTCACCGGCTAGACAGATCCAGAAACACTGGAGCGCTGAGAGGAATTAGAGAGAAAGCAAGAGAGTAAAATATAATTAGAAAGAGGTGCAAATGAGAACAGAGAGAGAGAGATAACGAACGGAACTACGTTGAAGGTTTCACAGAGGAAGTGAGAATTGGAAGGGAAAGGTAGAGAAACAAAGAGAAACAGTGTGAATATATGGAATAAATGTGCATGCGTGTGTGTTTGAGAGAGAAATATGCAAATATATGCTACCAGGGGAAACAGTGTAGGTCTGTATTGTGTAGCTGTTCATGTTTATGCCCTGTGTGTGTGTGTGTGTGTGTGTGTGTGTGTGTGTGTGTGTGTGTGTGTGCATCTATGTTTCACTTTAAGGCACTCATCATATCTGGAGATGCCCTCAGTATGTGAATAACAACTTTTTTCCCATCGCCTGATGTAAAATACTGGCTTTATTGGAACTATGTTGTATTAATGTGGGCCCAACCAACAAAATAACATTTCCTTTGCTAACAAATATGAAAAATCCAATTCTACAGACAGGTTTTCATTTGATAGTTAACACAATGCAATGTGACAGATATCTCCCAAATTAAATAACGCTGAAACATTATTGACTCTCTCAGCGTTATTTGTCGTTCTTCTTACATCTGCTGACTGCCTCCCTGCCAGCAGGGAAAATCTTATTCTTCTATCTAATAATAATACATTGTATTTTTTATAACTAATATGCCAAATAATATGTATATTATTTATACATATTAAGTAAATTTCATAAACAAATATATAAGCAAATAACACAACTACAGTTTAAAAGCTTTCTGGAAAATGTGGGTCTTTACCAATTTTTGTTATCTATCTATCTATCTATAATCAACTTTCTACAATCTAATTTCATATTTTACTTCAAGAATTGCATACATTGTTGGCCAAACATTTCCTTTCAAATCCATTTAAGGAAGTTCAGTGTGTGAGAGTCTACATTTAGCCAATATGGACTTATTAACCCTGTCACTAACATGATTACCCTAGAGCCATGTGGCCTAGGATTTTAACACACACACAAGCAAGCATACACACACACACACACGCACACACACACACACACAAACACACAGTCGCCTAGCAGACTAGTGTCCTCACTTGCAGTCCTAACATAAACAGACAGCAACAAAACATCTCTGCATGGTTCCGTGTGCACATAGCAGACACAACAATAATGCCATCAGGCATGGAGAATCACCCGGCACAAGTTAGGCTCAAGTTTAGTGACAATGCCACTTTTATTTTAATACATTACAGTGATGTGTTCTGAATGGTAGCATTTAACTCGCCAGTAATTTTATTTTAAACCTGTTACACAATGTCCAAATCTAACCTTGTTATTATTAGCAAAGCTGACCTTTCAAATAGAGACAAACACATTTGAGAATGACACAGTAAAGGCAGTTAGGAAGCAACAAAGAAGCTATAGAAGTTAAAAAACTACGGGAATAACATCAAGTTAATCAATTTGTTTTAAAAGATTGAACACAAATGAGTACTTCTTCTATAGTCCATTCATTGTTGCAGGAACACATCCATGTACAACAGACTTTAAGAATTTGTATTTAAGACATAGAAAACAGACTAAACACAGCAGCACCACTACTATCATTTAGAAATGAGTCCCACTCCTAAAAAGAGAATGAGACCACCGCCACAATGCAGTGTTAAAAGGGTAGCTCAGACAACGCTGTTGGAACTATCAACAAATGGCAACATAGTTCCCGAACTATTACAAAGAACATTTACAGCTCTGTCTACTGCCGTCATCTGGCGATATTAAACCTAAAAGTCTGGCAAAACATGTTACTAACAGTATGAGATTCAAACTGTCTTGTGTGTAGCGCCATACATTCGTGTCTGTTCATAGCTTCTACATAACTGCTGTCAATAGCTTGAAACAACAGCAAGTTCACACATACGCTGTACGTGAAGCTATTTTTTAATTACACACACTACTGTGCCTTACTCATATTATATACAGTACACAACCACTTCAATCAAGGTTTATTTTGCAACAACCTCAACACAGTTACACGTGCCATTCAGGCTTCCCCATGGCCTGCTGGACTAGAGGCTTACTGTGACACAATCTGTCCTCTGCTCTCTGTGTGAACCGCTCATGTTTTATCTGTACATGTGCTAAAGTGGGCAGCTTCTGCTTTCACATGCTGTGACCCTGAGAGCGGCTCAGGTTCTTGGACACTGGGAATCCCCCACTGTAACACTGGTGGACTCTGGGGGCTGCATAATGCTATTGGTGTACTGGTTTATTGGTGTACTGGAAGCTGACCATTTCTGGGAGATGACAATTACAACCACAATCTTTTACTGGTGGATACTGGGGGGTTTTCTGCATTAATCCAGCCTGTTATTGGTGGATACTGGGGGCTTCCCAGTCTACTACTGTCTGATGCTGGCAGCTGCCCACTACAGCCACATTCTTCTACTGGTGGACCCTGGGGGATTTTAAATACAACCACAGTTTATTACTGATGGATACTGGGAGCTGGCCAGTACAACCACAATCTTATGTGTGTTCTGTGGTGGATGCAAGCACATTTCGCAGTGTGTTCTAATAATTCATCCAAACACTACATAATTACACAACATAATGTATGTTCTCCATTGTGCTATATGCATTCCTTTTATAAAGGGGACACTGAGTCCATCTGACCATTTTCACTTGGTGAATGGAATAATTCATATGATGCTCACTAATTCTAACTAACAAATACTGTGGCTGTTTTGCAATATCTTTTCTGTTCTTGCGGACTTGTGAAACATCATCATTCACAGCCAAGTACTCTTCCAATTCACAAGTTTGCATATAGCCAAGAACGGATAAAATACCAGAAAGTGTTATCGATTAACGTTTTTTTGCCAAGGATGCATCCAGTGGTGACTTGTGTGTGAACTTGTCCGTGGAATATCCCAGACTGCATTTCAAATCAACAAACAGCAATGGCAGTCGAGAAAACACACAACAATACTGGCAATACGAAATACTACTGTTATTGTGTCACAAAATGCTGTTTTAAGAGTTTTTGAAGCGAGAATATATTTTTTAACTTAAAATCTATGGTCGATATATCAAGATGGAGTCTAATTTGCTACAATGATTTCGTAGATGTGAGGTCCTGCTAACAGACCGGGACAGTTATGATACCCCGCCGGCTATCAAGCGTTCAGTGTTGTCATCCCTAGGTATTGTGCATTAACCTAGAACGATACCCAAGAACGATATGTATATATAATCTAGATATGTCCTCGCGTTCTTGCAAGAACATTCTCTGAACGACACTTGGCAAGAACGTACCTCTTAATAACACAAGTGCCTAGCTAGCCTTCTTAGAATTGAGAAACAGCTTGTATCTTTGTAATGGGTAGGACCTTTATCCCACGTACACTAACACATGTGTTTTGAGTTATTGACATTGATTGGTCAGTAGTACACACCCAGAGAGTGTTTCGGTGTAATCAGTCAAATGTATTACTATTACGCTCTGGCCATAGAGCTGCTGTTTAATAGCAAGCGGGCCTTATTCATGACAGCTAAAGCTGTTTAGGACACATTTGCATATTGACACCCCATCTGGTCATAAGACATAACTGCACTGTGTTTTGGAAAGCTGTCGTATTCCATTGACTTTTTACAGACTTTATTTTCCCACTGTAGTTGCAGAAAATATGCAAGTCATAGCCAATGACAGAGATACAGAAAACAGAACGTCCTGTTATTTCCCTCCAGTGAAAACTAGGATTAACTAATTCCAGTCTTCAGTAAAATAAACAAATAAACAAGTAATGCTTATTACATTGGCATCAACCACTAGGCCAATTCAGATTGCCTCCTCCCTTCCACCCACCCACCCACCCACAGCTTTACTCTGGCCACACTTGGAGTCAATCTGCCAGGGATTTAGAGGCAGCTATAGGGGGCTGCAGGCTGGGGCAAATCAACATGTGCCGGGGCAACAGAATGGCTGTGTGTGTTGTACAGTACATCTATTTGTGTCTGTGTGTGTGTACGGGCTTTAATCCCCTACGAGGAGGTTCCACCCGGATTTGTATAATCAGGGTCGTTTGAGGACCCCCCCTGTCAACGTGCTCTCCCCCCCGCTTCAGCCCCTGTCTCTATTCTCTCTGCCCCTTTAACCACTCATCTCTGTTCCTGCCCTCACCCCTCTCTGTCTAGACTCTCTCCCTCTTTCTCTTTCTCCCCCTCTCTCTCTCTCTCTCTCTCTCTCTCTCTCTCTCTCTCTCTCTCTCTCTCTCTCTCTCTCTCTCTCGCTTGCCTACTGCTCCCTGTAATTCCGTTTACCCTCTCTCTTTAGCTGCACCTCTCTTAGTCTCTTTCACATATCGTTTGACATGATCTCTTTACACACTCCTTCACCCATTCATCACCATTGTGCCATTTGGTCAATTGGCCTTTTAATTTTCTACTAACTTACAAATTCCCTAAAAGTGAGTTGTTCAAGCCGGTCCATCCACACCCAGGGGTTTAGAGTTAATGTGGCTGATAGACCTATGTTTGTATCCTATGGCAGTTATGACACACAACTAATCTATACATCTGGCATAATTAAAGGTGTGGTGAGCGATTATAATCAAATACACTTTGTCATCAGCGAATATAGGTCCTCACTGCACATAATAATCTGTTCTGTATGTTTTTCTGAAGATAAATCCACACAGACCTGTAAATAGGAACATAAACTGTTACGCTATGCGCAGGTGAGTGTAAATCCCCAGAGGGACAGGCTTTAGACGATAGGATTTTATGTCAATACTTTAATTTCACAACAGGAAAAATAGCAGTTAGGTAGACAGGCAGGGGGATAGGCAGGCGGATAGGCAGACAGGCAGGCAGGTAGGCAGGCAGACAGGCAGCTAGGCAGGCAGGCAGACAGGCTGGGGGATAGGCAGGCAGGCAGGCAGGCAGGCAGACAGGCTTGGGGATAGGCAGGCAGGCAGGCAGGCAGGCAGGCAGGCAGGCAGGCAGGCAGGCAAAGTCAGGAGAGTTTAGCATGTAGCTGCTGGAACGATCCGACAGTGACTGGCTGTTGCTGGGTGTTATATATGGTGGGTGATTAGTGATTGGAGTCAGGTGTGTTTGGTGGTAGTGAGCAGTGGCACAAGTCTCCGCCTTGGCATGCCTATGTCAGCAGGTGTAGACACGCCCCCTAGCCACCACTAACCCCTCAGCAGCGCAGGATCCTCACAATAAACAAAGTGGTGCACACCGCACCACACAACACTATCTAAGCCTTGGCAATGTTGGTTGGTTGGCTGGCTGTAAACGTAAGCAATCTCCTTTCAATGCCATTCATATTTTGTTGCCATTAACAAAAGCTTTATTAAACCGCTATTGCAAGGTAGGCAATTGTACAGTAGGACTATACAGTCTTTCTGATCAGTTTGTTTGTTTTTTTTTTATGTACCCTACAGTTGATCAGCTGTTCGGGTTTCCAATCCCAGCTAGAAATGAGAGACAATTCAGACGAATATAATTATGCACAAAATATTTATTTGCGCTTCTACTTTATCTTGTAATGATTTCAAAATTATGGGTTCTTGATTTAAACGAGGGAGGCGTCAAGCTTGCAGCTCTATTTATTGAATACTTTAGATTCAGGGAAAACGCTAGAACAACACACACACATGCTGTATGGCAGCACTGCCCTCTCCAAGACAGCGGCATAAATGTCCCTAATGTATTCCCACACTTTTTACTATATAATTCACAATATACAGTATACCATGCCACATACTGTAGCACACATTTTTTATGAGCCCCACAACTAGTTTGACTAGAAGTTGTTTTCTAGTTCTAGTTAAAACAAAAATTCTGTTCATGAAGCTGTTGCATTTAAGTTCAAAACATTCCCTTCCTGTTGTTCAAATTTGATGTGCAAGTCCTGTCAGAAAGACAGGAACCATCATTGTTACCTTCTGCAACATGTTGCCCCCAAACAATCGTGAGAAAATCGTGATCTCAATTCTAAGCAAGAATATCGTGATTATCCAGAATCGTGTAGCCCTAGTGTATGATCCAAAAAACTCATAGATCACATGACATTTCTATGAATTTTATCAAACCACCCTCCCAAACCACACAGAGATGAGGACAATTAATTCTAACTGAAACAGCTAATCATAGAAAGGAATCCAGAATTTAAACATAAAAAGTGTCTGATTGAAGGGTCTGTTTTTTTTCTTCTTTTATGGTAATGTGGAGGTTTAGCTCGGAGAGCAGCGCTGTATTAGTAGCAGGGTTTGGCAGCCAAGTGGCACCGGGGCTAGGTGAATACAGATGAGTTGGATTCATAGATGTTGAACAGACCCGAAAGGACCCCCTTTCCTTCAGGCATAATACAACTGCAATCGCCATGGCGGTCTCTGTCAAAAGCAGCCTGCCTGGTACGACAAGAGAGAACAAATTGGAATTCTACGGTCGCGCGAGCCTTGCTCGCTTGCCTGCCTACTGGTGTGTTTGCCACTCTCTTGTCCCGTGTAGGTGGTCTTTCTCTCTTTTCATTCTCTCTTGTGTGCCTTTTCTTTTGTTCTTTATCCATCCCTTAATCTGTCTCTCGCATCTTCTGTTGTTTGAGTGTTTGTGTGCGTGCGTGCGTGCGTGTGTGTGTGTGTGTGGTTTGTGTCTTTGAGAGGGTCAGAACCCTATTTTGTGTCTTCTTTTCACATGTAAATCAGTGTGGGAGAATAAGCCTCTCATACACCCACCATAGCCTTTTACGTCGGAACAATGCCTCCACCCTATAGGCAGTTTGGCGATATCTTGGCTCGTCTGTGATTGGTCGACGCCCTCTTTGGCTCGGACGATGGCGTGACTCTACAGAAGCTACATCGAGTCTATATATATGTCTATAAATGGGGAGATTTGAGTGGTCTGGGACTTCAAAATACCTTTGGGATTACAGCGTATACTTCCGGGATTTGAGGACGATGCTCTGTAGAGATGCTTACTGCCAGGATTTATATGTGTTGCCTGGCAACGGCGGCTCGACCATTAATTCATTTTGTGTTAATGTGTGTGTGTGTGTGTGTGTGTGAGTAGTGTGCAAATGTTTATGCAGGGAGGTTTGTATACGTGTGTTTATGACTCATTTAGTTTGTGGGCGGGGTTGAGAGAGAGAGAGAATTCCTATGTGTACCTAAGACGTCAGTTCACTTCTGTCACACAGGAAGTAGTAGTTGACGTCAGTGCAAGCTGGGGTCACGGCCTGCACATGGTTACCAAAAGAAAAGAGAGACATTATTACGGACATCACGTAACAAAAACTCTGCTTTCTGGAAGTTGGTCTTTTTTGTTCCGGAGCCTTCCTCACTTCCGTTAAACAGCGTTCATTCCCTCCTCCCCCACCCCACCTGCATCCCCAGCTCATTAAAGCGTTTGTGCCCGCACCGTCCTTCCAGAAAATATAATTGAAAGCTCGGCAAGCAGACGGGCAGAGAGGCAAATGTTGCTTTAATCTCATTTGCAGGCCAACAATGGGCCTGGGACTACGCTAAATTCATAAAAGTGGCTTTAATGCAATGAAATTTAATGAGGTAATTTGTGTCAGAGCTCGATGCTGGAAGTGTCCTGCTGTGTGGAAGGAGGACACACACACACACACATGCACACTTAGTGCCTGTACGTGCACGTATGCAGAATGTACAAACAAACGTGGACCAGCATTCTGAACATATACCTGTGTGTGTGTGTGTGCGTGTGTGTGTGTGTGTGTGTGTGTGTTATTTGATCAGAGATGAGTCACGCTGTGTGTTAGTCATAGTACATCCCTATGAATGTCCCAGATATGAGCTGTGCTCAATGAGAGATCATTTGCAGAAATGCAGCATGACAGTATGAAAAGAAAAAAAAAAGAAACAAACGACTGATCAAAACCTACGATCCAATTTCCTGTTTCCGTTTCATATCAGCTCAGACCCTGCTCTCCATTAATATGACATAGTGTGTGTGTTTTCAATCTCAAATCTCTCAAGTGTATTTGAGTCCATTTTGACTTGATACGCATGTCTGCACACACACACACAAACAAACCGACTTGTTGCCACAGTATGTGTCATTAGGGTCTCCAGAACCCAGAACAGCAGTGTCGAGGTGAATGGCTAGACATGTGTCGTATGCATGCACTTGTAAGAGGTGGTGTTGTCAGCCCTCTATTGATCACAGGTCACCGCAGGCTAAAAGGACTCAGCGGTGGCTCAGCAAACCCCTACTCCCACAATCCATTTAGAAGTGCCGCCTATTTCCTTCCACCAGGATTATTACGTTCAGGAGAGGACACACAGTGTGCTCCTAAGTTATTTAACAGTAGTGATTTCATATGTTTAATAAGGAATATTATATTGAAGGATGTGCTCTGTTTTATTCCATTCTATTCCTCAGTATACCAGATCTTCAAACTAGCTTACTCATAATAACAAATGTGTAATTATTTTATAAATATCTTTTTTAATGTATTTAAAAGTTTTTAATAATAGTCATTTTAATTATTTCAATTGATTTGCTTTGAAGTTCAAATTATTTGTCAGTGTGTTTCAGTGACAGACACTTGGTCTCCTCTGTATAGAGTGAACCTCATCCCTGAGTGAATGTAGCATCCCTCAGCTCTCCAACAGCCAGCAATGCTTCCAGACACCATTAGCTTATAGATGAGACAACGACAAGGGGCATTATCTTAACCAAGGTCGCCCACCTCCCCAAGTCTGCCCCCTCCTGGTTAATAACAGTCTATGTCAATCGCCTCCAGAGTAACTTGGGGGTAGGGCTGGGGTTACCGCTGCCACTGTTATTTAAGGTCAAGGCAGCCAGGGTGTAATGGCTGCCTGTAATGGTGCATGTAAATATTCAGGAGTCATGGTCGGAGTTTCCACAGTAAATTAAGTGTTTATTAAGGGTGTCTGTGTGTGTGGCTATCCATGCATTGTCTGCCTTTGCGTGCGCTTTTGTGTGTATGTGTTTTGTGCGTGAGTGACCGCAGGGGTTTGAGATGTGGACCAGTCAGGCGGCAAATGGAGTTCACTGGATGTCTTTGACGCTATTGGATGCCAGTCATTAGTCTCCACCTCCAGACTGTAGACACCTATGGCTGATACCCCATGGCCCATTATAGAAAGGTTGAGTCAAGTGCAGAGCAAGCACACTGTTCACAGCTCTTTAAAACGTGCACAAAGGGTGATTTAACACATACCATTGTTATGTTGTTCTGATGTGTGTTTGAATGCTTTATGTTGAAATATTGATCATATAAATATTATTTAAATATTAATGTATTGGTTATACAAAAGTTCTTAATGCTATTAGCATTGGTATTAGTCTTCCCAAGTCCCAGTGCAACCAATAGTATAACCTGAGACCATTTGTTTCTGTACTTTTTAGTGCATATCAAGCGTGATGGTGGTTTGCGTTTCAGAAGGTAACCCACACTATTGGGCTATGTCGCCTAAAGTTTTTCTTTCAACTACAAAATCAACTAAAAGGTCTTTTGAATGTAAAAAAGAAAAAGAAAAAAAGAACATGATATCCTTCAAAAACAAGGAGTGCTGTTTAGCTTCATAACCGGGGGGATGCTAATGTTCCAACTTATGTTTGTTTTTTGAAATGTTGATAAAGTACAACAAGGAAATACCATAGAACATAGAGCAGTCATTTCATATGTTTGCGCTATATTTTACACTAAATACAGATACATAAGTAATACATTATCACGCAAGAACAAAGATCTCAGATTTCAGAACAGTTTTTCTCCTTTTACATGAAATGAATATGCATCTTATGCTATTCTTCAGATATTCTTAGCATATATTTTTCTTATCATCTGTATCTAATCTTCCAACGAACCAAGAGTCCATGGTTGCTCAGGAATTCCCCCCGTGTCTCGCCCCTCACTATTTAAGACCAAGACACAGGTGCCTATCACACCTATACGGAGTGTCACTAATGGGGCGTTCCGTAATCCACCTCATCCATCTTGTTCTAATGGTCTGTACTATCAATCCCTGGCGGAGGTGGGGGTTTATGTAGAAACCGTCGCCATAGCAATCGCTTGCAGGTGTGTAATAATCACCACCGGGGGTAATCTCCGTGGTGATGAGAAAGGATACAGCCAGCCTTGACCTTGTGACACCTGGTGATGATGATATCATTTCCTCTAATGGGTCCCTTGTCTTTGAGTCCTTTCTCTTCTTTGTGTGTGTGTGTGTTGTATTAGCTGGCTGCTCGTGTGTAGAGGTCAAAGCTCTGAACTCATCTGTCTCTCTAAGCGTTTTGATTGAATTGAATGGCCAGGGAGACGGGGCTGTGGGGTAGGAGAGCTCAGCTCAGTAGACATAGAGATGAGAGACTGTGTTCGCAGGTGACTGAGCAATTGTCTTTGCGTACATTTAGGTTTAGGTTTGTTCCCGTCTCTTATGAGAAGTCTCTTTGGTTTGTCCCCGTCTCTTATGAGGTCTTTTGGTTTGTCCCCGTCTCTTATGAGAATTCTCTTTGGTTTGTCCCCGTCTCTTATGAGGTCTTTTGGTTTGTCCCCGTCTCTTATGAGAAGTCTCTTTGGTTTGTCCCTGTCTCTTATGTGAAGTATTTTGGTTTGTCCCCGTCTCTTATGAGAAGTCTCTTTGGTTTGTGCCTGTCTCTTATGTGACGTATTTTGGTTTGTCCCCGTCTCTTAAGAGAAGTCTCTTTGGTTTGTCCCCGTCTCTTATGTGAAGTATTTTGGTTTGTCCCCGTCTCTTATGTGAAGTATTTTGGTTTGTCCCCGTCTCTTATGAGAAGTCTTTTGGTTTGTCCCTGTCTCTTAAGAGAAGTCTCTTTGGTTTGTCCCTGTCTCTTATGTGAAGTCTTTTGGTTTGTCTCTGTCTCTTATGAGAAGTCTCTTTGGTTTGTCCCCGTCTCTTATGAGAAGTCTTTTGGTTTGTCCCCATCTCTTATATTTGGTTTGTCCCTGTCTCTTATGTGAAGTGTCTTTAGTTTGTCCCTGTCTCTTATGTGAAGTCTTTTGGTTTGTCTCTGCCTCTTATGAGAAGTCTCTTTGGTTTGTCCCTGTCTCTTATGTGAAGTCTTTTGGTTTGTCTCTGTCTCTTATGAGAAGTCTCTTTGGTTTGTCCCCGTCTCTTATGAGAAGTCTTTTGGTTTGTCTCTGTCTCTTATGAGAAGTCTTTTGGTTTGTCCCCGTCTCTTATATTTGGTTTGTCCCTGTCTCTCATGATGTCTCAAATTACCAACTATTGGTTGTCATACGTGTATTTGTGCTTGACAGAGCTTATATAAAACCCTGAACAGAATAGTTCAAATGGATAGGTTTACAGAAGAATATACTGTATATAGCGTTCTATATGACATACCAATGTACACTTGGCGATAAAGAACATTCTAAACTATTTCTTTATTACTCACTTCCATTTTCAATGGTGCTTTTTTGTGCTACATTAGCATATTGAAAACATAAACCTGCATCCATATTTTAAAATAACATAATAAAATGATTTTCCTTTTTTGTGCATTGGTCATTGTTCAACAGAATTGCGTAAGCCCTTTAAAACAGTAATCATTTATCTTCCATCTTCTTCCTACAGTGTTGTTTTCATGACTTAAGAGAACAGTCTTGCTTTGCTGTGCTACATTCTTTAGGATGTGGTATCATTGGGTGGTCTGCCCTAGCCTGGCTCCGCTCGACTGTTGCTCCCAGCGCAATTCTTTCTGCAGAGATTACAGTGTGGAAACCCTGCTTGCATTAGTCATATCACAGCCACCCTGCTGGCGGCCCAATCAGGGTGGGGAAGTGAGATAATGTTGAAGTCAAGGGCGTTTCTGAATGGTGGAGGTGGTTGTAGCAACGCCGATTGGTTAAAGGCTGTCCAATAGTTTTACTTCCCACTTCCCAATGGAGCGTGGCCAGACCTTAATCACAAAGTGAATTTTACGCCTGTTTACACCAGGCCAGGTCTGCCGCTCCTTCAGCCTATGATAACAACCCCCCCCTCACACACACACACACTTCATTGTCATGTTAATTAGATTATTGTTTTATTTATTTACAGCAAGAGTTCCCCTGAGCAAGCTTCCCTGGCCTCAAAAGGCCCATGCAATCTTATGTGTACAGAATGTCACCTGCTTTCTTTATAATGTGTTATATTTAATAAAATGCCCTTTACGTCTAGAATACACTGAGGGGTACTGCAGGGTGGCAATATAACGAATATGGACATGTGGGCCAGGGTTGGGGAACGAAACTCAACTTTTTTACTCAGCTTCAACAAGAAAATCGTCGTCATGTCAGACATGTGTGTCAGTGTAAACAAGCTGAAGTGCGTCTGTATGTGTGCTTCCACACAGGTTCACATTTTGAGGTTGCGATGGACAGTGGCTGCATTGTGTCGACTAGCTAGCAGATGCAGTCTGTTAGAGACGTGTGTGTGTGTGTGTGTGTTTCTGAGCGAGAGTGTGTGCATTGCCATGTGGTGCCAATGTGACTTTTGGACGGTTACACCTCGCTAATCATGACATCATGCTTTCCACACTACATGTCTCTCCTTCTCTATGCGTCTCTGCTGGCGCTGAACTTCCTGTCTGGCCCAGCTGGATGAAACTTCCTGTGCGGCCAGATGTCGACCACTCTCAGTGAATTCTTTATTTCCTTCATTCTTTCAGCTTTAGTATTGCTACTGTACTCTAACAGACACACATCCAGTGCTGTACAGACAAACTGGTCTTTTTAACTAGCAAGAACGTGACCTGGTGGATGCCCCAGGTCACGTTCCAATTACGGCCTTGTCACGTTTGACAACAGCTAGCCTCTGAGCTGAAGCCTTTTATTTATTCCCAGCCCAGAGCTCCACAGAGGGGTTGCTGACAGGATGTTATCCCCGCAACAAATCCCCTTCAGCGGGTCGGATTTAGACAGCTCCCTGGGTTCTCCCAGCGGAGGTGTGGATCTGGAGAGTACATACAACGGGGAGTCCATCACATTCAATGATAGCTACTGTATGTCTCCTCTCCTCTCTGCCCCCCATCTCCACCCCTTACCTTTCCATTCTCTGCAGAAAATACCTTTTTGCTTTATTGTGTCTTTCTCTGCTTGCACCTCTATTGAGAGACATATCCTTCTATTCATCCACTCCATGGATCCATCGTTGTGGCTGCAGTCTTCTGGGTAATGTTACCATAAAGATATTTAGATATTTCTGCGTAGTTCCTGTAAAAATATCACTGCAGAGACACATTTTTTCATTTGGATTTCAGTGAGATTATTGCCTATAAAGGGCATTATAGTGGAATATAACTGCCTGTTAGGAGGCAGCCAAACTGATATTGCTGAATTCAAGGCAGACACGGCTTTGGAAAGATTGAGTCGTTCAACATATACTTTATTTGATAAATGAACAATAAATTACCTGTATTTCAATGTATTTAATGAAACATACTATATGTGAAAGCCTTGATGAAATGTTCCCGCTTATTTCAGACCTCCATTATTATAATATATAATATAAATAGCAGCCAAAATGTGTAAGAATAAGTTTGAGACTGTAAGAGCATATATCCATTGATCCAGGGGGCTTTTTAATAGTTCACTTGGGATATGTGTGATTGGTTGATTTAAGTATTTGTGGCAGCCCTGCCTAGGCAGGAAATACCAGGCTAATCACATATACGTCCTGGACAGATACACGTGCACGTGTAATATACACGTGCACTCACTTTCCCTGCTTGTCATCTCTCAGCAGCATCAAGGCTGAGTGTAGACAACAAGAGCTAAAGCAGGGTTAACAAAATGAAAATGAGAAGAGAAATGGATTATGTCAGGGAGAAGAAAATGGAAAAAGTCGAAGCCAAATCTGCCGGAAATGGACTGAATTGGAAGAGAGAGAAAAAAAACAATCTTTGCCCATACAGGAGAAATGTCAAATCCTTGGCAGTGGGGTGCATTTTGGTTTCTTCAACTTGTTAGGTGGGTGGGGTTAGGGGTGTCTTTTCTGCTTTTCAATCTCCAGTATCTCCAATACACACACACATCCAAGGAAAAACAATTAAAGGTACACTCCACGATATGTGTTCGGGATTGCCCTTGTAATTGAAAACAACACCTGAGCTCTGTGAGTGCCGGGGCGTGATCAGTGAGGTGGGGCTGGGATCTGTGGCTCTGGTGGCACTATTAAGTGTACCTTTGGAAAAGTCTCACCATTTCAATTTCAGAAACATTTGAAACTACTGTGAGGCCTTTTGTCTCTAAACTTAATTTGGTCCTAAGAGAGTGGAATAGAATGCATTTTTGTCTGGCCGTCTTGATGTTACAGATGTAGCTGGTGTTTGTTACCACGCCGATGGACTGTAATCCTATCTCTCTCTCGCATGCATGCATGCAAACAGGCAGATGGTAATTAATGGAACGACATGTGAATTATAGGCTATGTATGTACACCATCGGAAACAGGGTATCTCACACATACCTAATGCACAGCGTGCAAACAGGACGCACACACACAAGTCATACTGTACATAGTCAACTGCAATGAGTATGTACAGTACAGTATAATATATCAGTAGGATGTATAGTGTATATATACTGTGGTGTGTATGTATATGTGTGCGTTCGTGTGTGTGTATGTGTACTGTATATATATATATATATATATATATATACT
>JAODUK010051416.1:0-2500 GCA_027564635.1 Typhlichthys eigenmanni
GAAGTGAGTGCATTATACATTTAGCCAAAGCAGATGCATGAACTCCTCCCCTCTCCTTCTCTCATGTTAGGCTGTTTTTGTTACACCGGTACTGTAGAATCAAACCTCTATGACAACACGCGAGTAATATGGCCTACAAATTACTACTAGGCTATAAACCGGGTCAAATGAATCTGCTCCAGACATATCAGCGGATGTATTAGGGTAGGTACACACAAACACACACCTTGCCACACATTTGTCTTCTTCTTTTGGTTTCAAGATTACTAAGCACGTTTGCAGCTCATTGCTGCTTCTCATAGTCCATTGACGGCACTATTTTTTCAGATCGGAGCATAGTTATAGGTAAATTTTTCGACGGTACAATTAGCAAATCGACGTATTTACGTAACCGGTGACATTGGTTCCGTCGACTAATCGTCCCAGCACTACTGGCATGAAACCTTGTTGGAACTGCATGTACCCGAGGCACAACTGTATAAGGGTGCTCATGCATTTGCTTGCTAAAAAGTTGATAGGGGCAGTCGCTCTAGCGGCTACACCAAAGAGTCAACCAGCGACCTGGCGATATCTGTTGATAAGCAGTTGCTCCCACACGCACGAGCGAAACGAGCTGCGGTGTAGTTCTAGCTTTATAATGCCTTGTTAACACGAATGCTAAACGTTAATCTACCCCCGCGGCGTAGTAGTGTGACTAAAATAACTGCTTTGTTGTGGGACACCAGGCGTTGCTAAGGAAAATCAGGTAGTCTGGTTGGTTATTATTGATGCTTGATTGACAGGTCGGAAAGGTCCATTACTCACAGATCAAGTCTACTTGACAATGCTAAAGCTCCCTTGACACTGTCCAACATACTGTAATGCTATTGTTATCAGTAAGGTAAAACAGTTCTTAATTTGATCCACGGGCCGAAAAATGTACAGAACAAACTGCACATTATCTGATGAAATTCTAAAGGAAAATAATTCTAAGAATTATTTCTAAATCCACAAACTATTTCACAACACCTTTTAGAGTACATTGTGACCTATTGAGACAAAGCTGGAGAACAAAGTATTTACGTTTATAGAAGAGATTCAAAAGAGCTTAGCCAAAGGAAACCCCCACAATACAATACAGGCGTGAATGACCAGCCTATAGCTGCAAATGTTCTCACCTAGCAGACGATATGATGAGCTGGGAGTCTTTATAAGCAATCAGGTAACTCTGGTTCTCTGGGTTCTGCACTGTGACCTGTTGAATAAAAGAGAAACATGCTCAACAGAGGACTAACAGGGAATGAGAGAACACATGGTAGTTGAATTGAAGAAGGTAACATAACCGTAAAAACAGAAGGAAGAATCATTACAGAAAATTCAGTGACAGTAAGAGACCGATAAAAAAAAGTTAAATACGCCATTCAATTTCGCTGGTGCAGTGGAGTCGTCCTTCAGCTCCAGCTTTTACATGACTTTGGGGGAGTCAGACCTGACCTGAAAGCGTGACTTTGGGAGAGTCAGACCTGACCTGAAGACTTGTACTCACACTCTCGAGAACTCTCAGACACCTCTCAGCTCCCCACAAAGAGGCCACCAGGTTATCTTTGTCGTCCTCTTGGCTCAGACTATGCACGCACTCTTTCACTGTGACCACAACAGACACACACAAAACACACAAATACATGGTCAGCATGCATAATTGTTAGGAATATGACCTTACAGGCTTACAGACACACACACAGACACTAGGGTTGGCCACCAAACTCAGTACATTTAAGAGTCGGTACTACAGAGCAGTGGTGTAATGGATCGTAGTTGATCTGTGAACCGTACGGATCACCCCCCACTGTTCGGCACGCACATGAACCGTGGATTAATTGCAACGTTTAACCATCGTGTGAATATAGTTTTTACTGCCGCTGTTACTTTTTAATGTAACGATTCTCTAAATCTCCAGTTGGAGTAAACAGACACGGTTTAAAGCGCTGAATACTTACATGATCGGGGCATGTTGAATCACAGCAAATAAAACCGGGAGGCTCGCGTTGAAAGAGCAAAGAAAACAGATACGCAAGAGGGCTGAACGCAGAGCGTTCTTCGAGCTTAAGCGCCAGCGTTTAAATTGTCTTTTCTCTGCTGTGCTTCACACATTGTGCGAGGATTGCCGGTGGATTTTACCCGCCGCGCCGGTACTAATACGGAAAATGAATCAGCTTTGAGTTCATTGTGCTCCAGTTATACGATTATTGAATATCAGCATGCCTGTGGTTTTCTTGGACTTCGGCAACAGCACAACCTCGAGTGTACAACAGTTATACAAGCGCCATTTATTTAATGAGAGTAGGTTACGAATCGTTTATTTAGTACATTTAGTACAAAATCAGTCGGTGCCACGCGTACGTACACGCGCACGCACGCACGAACACACAAACACACCTTTGTCTACAATATGGTCCAGGCCTCCCAGTAGCCGCAGCTCCTCTTTAAACCAGTCCCCAGCTCTCTTGGAGGTCAGAGACAG
>JAODUK010051416.1:7500-19027 GCA_027564635.1 Typhlichthys eigenmanni
TTGTGTGCGTGGGGTGGAAGGGGCGGGGAAGTCTCAGACAGTACACTCAATATGTGGTGAAGGGAGTTATTTGATTATTAATATCAACTCAGTATCGTTATTGCATTTTCACGGTGCGCAATATCATATTGAATATGTTGCAAGAAGTGTAATATTCTGTTTATTTTGTGGAGAGATGTCCATTGGCTGCTTGGCTTAGTTGTGTTTGAGTTAGACAGAAAAGTAACATGTGTGGCTGTGGAAGATAATGATGTAATAGAGATGGAAGAGGAAACATCAGTGGCCAAAAAGAATGCCTTCTCGGTAGCTTGGAATTACTGCTGTTGTTCCAGTCCAGTTTGACTGTCAGTTGAAGTTGTGTTGTTTTGATATTTTACGAATAGATTTTGATGCATTTTCCCATAACCTCTGTGTTATAACTTATGTTGAAAAATATCAATATTAATATCGATATTGCAATTTTCATGATCAATATCATATTTTATCAATATCGTGCACCCCTACTTATTAAATATAATGGTTTGCAGGCAGCCTGAGTCGGCCATCTTACCGGAGCAGTGACTGCTCTGGCTGCCAGAGATGGTGGAGGGATCTCTTCAGCTTCTGGCTGGTTCCAGTGTCGAGCGTTGTATACAGCTTTAGCAGGGGACTGCAACATGGTAATCATTTACAGCCAATTCACTTAAACCCAAAACAAACAACCAGATATTTCCCCAACCTTTTTCCTGCATTGTTTTCATTAAAAGAGTGAATAATCAAGCAGCACAAAACTGAAGTTGGTGCAAAAGCACATTAATCATTGTAGACAGACCGTCTTAAAAGTGGAAACGGCAGTCTCAGATGATACCGATAACATGACAGTCAACAATAGGAGACATGAGTAGAATGTAGAATGCATAGAATCGTATTCATTCCTTCAAATTAAATATACAACCGGACGAATGTACACCACTTTGTCAGGTCACATGAAACCAGCAAACGGCACAGACAACTATGGGGCTCTACTAAGGGCAATTGTGTAAACACAAACGCCACAATATAAGGCTGAGTCATAGCAATGGATATCAGCTATGAGATTACATCAGCTACCACAGCCAGCATAATTAATTACATATCTGTCGAACTTGCAATTGCTCTGACAAAACTGCAAATATCAAATAACGGCAGTGAACGGCATCCCTGTACAGGCAATGCTCTTGCCTTTTTGGGTCCACTGAAGATCTTTTTTAGGCCAGCAGCGGCGTCTTTGGATTTGTCCCCTGGCTTTCCCGTGGGACCCTTCTGTCCTTCAGTGGCCCCAGGACAACAGTCATCAGAGAAGTCAAAAGCCTCTGAAACAAAGTTGGACAGGATAGCGCGAAACAACATCAAATGCAAACCACAAATAACATGTAGTACTTCATTCATCCCTTGGAGCCATTCTGTTAATTACAATGGAATACAGGATATATTTAAAATTTTATACCATTATGGCAACTGGTACTTTTAAGAATAAGCACCAAACAACATTGTATGCAGAGCACTGTATGCCACAGTACATGGCTGTGTCAGACAGCACCACACAAACTACCCAGGCCTTAGCAGTGTGTGTCCAATGTGGGGGTGGAGCTTCTGAGGGGCACCCTATGGCATTGAAGGAGAGGTGTTATTTTGTTTTGATTTAGTTCAATTTTCCTTTAATTAGTTATATACACAGTGAATTAGGGCTGCAGTATTTTGGGAAAATATCAATTTGCGATGTTTCTGACTTGGCTTGTATGTTAGAAAATAATAAAAAAGGTACATACAGCCTATCAACTGTTATACAGTGAAATTAGTGATTTGCACTCCATGTCTCATTAGGGGCTGAGCCCCCCTAAATGTCTGATCCTAGAAACTTCCCTGGGGGGCGCAGCCGGCCACACACTATTTACAGTGTCTGTGCACCTTTTTAAAGCTCGGTGGCGCTGACGGACGATCGGCATCAAATATAGCAAGTTATGCCCAGCGCTCATTGACACAGATGCAGCACATAAATTCAGGTAACGCGCTAGCCCACTAGCATTAGCCCACCAACATGAACCTATTAGCATAAGCCCACTAGCATGACCCCACTAGCATAAATCCACTAGCATTATCCCACTAGCATGAACCTATTAGCATACTAGCATTAGCTTACTAGCATTAACTCATTAGCACACTAGCATTAGCCCACTAGCATGAACCTATTAGAATAAGCCTACTAGCATTAGCTTACTAGCATTAACTCATTAGCACACTAGCATTAGCCCACTAGCATGAACCTATTAGAATAAGCCTAATAGCATTAGCCCACTAGCATTAGCACACTAGCATTAGCCCACTAGCATTAACTCATTAGCATTAGCCCAATAGCATTAGCCCACTAGCATTAGCCCACCTGTATTGCTGCTGGCCTGGCTGTCCTGAGAGTCACTGGTGTGGGGGCTGTCCACACTGCAGCTCAGCGCCGCTAGCGCCACCGCCGCCTTCTTGGCCTTCTTCCTCTCTCTGGCCTGGGAGCTCTCGTCATCGCTGTCGCTCTCGCTCAGGTCGTCGAAGCCAAAATACTTGATCTTGTAGCTGCTGCTGCCCGCGTTGCCGCTCTCGGACCCCACCTCCCCCTCCAACCCCTCCTTCTCCTCAAAACCGAAGAACTCCAGCTTGGTTTCCTTCTTCGTCTTCGTCTGGGTGGGCTTGAACCTGGGGGGAGCCCAACAAAACAGGCCTTCTTCATCAAGTCTTTACCTCGTCGGGGTGGATGCCAGAGACATGTACTAAGTAGCAGTTGGGCTAATCACTGCACCTGACCACGGCCTAGAAATAAGCTGTAAGCGGGAATCCCAAATTCCCAAATACTGCAGACCAAAACGCTGAGCAATTATAGAGATAAACAAATCACCATGTTTTTTTCCCCCTCAAAATACACATCTTAGAAAATTAATTGTGAAACCAAGTAAGTAAACAAAAAGGCATTCACGAAAATAGCTTGAAACCGTGACAAGCGTGAAAAATCAAACTGTCAAATATGAAGAGCCGAAAGACATGTATCTTTAATATTCCAATAAAACATACCGATCAGTACAAGCACACACAGCTTACCGAGTGGGTTTGGGTGGAAGAACGTCAGACTTCTTCTTCATCTGGCCCGATTCTCCCAGGTCCGCCGGAGTAGCCGGGGCAACCAGCTCATCCATGCTGCGGTCAATGGAGTCCTGGATGGTGACGTTGCACACCGACAGACAGGACGGGTGCAGCACCGTGTAGTCCCGTACCCTCCCCCTGCCTCTGCCTGCTGCTGGCTTAGCCGCCATCGCTAGCCTGGCCGCTATGTTAGCACTGTTAGCTGTGCTGCTAGCGCTGTTAGCTGTGCTGTTAGCGGTGCTGTTAGCGGTGCGGCTAGCGCTGCCAGCAGCAGCAGTAGCAGCAGTAGTAGTGCCAGCTACGCTATTAGCTTTCATTTGGCTAGCAGCCGCATCGGGGGGCTTGGTGTCGGTGCCGTCCGTGATGTCGGGCCGGGTGGGTCGCTGGTACTTCCTGCAGTTGGATGCCCTGAGGGTGAAGGGAGATGGGGGGATGTTTTCCACAGGATGCTCTGGGGCAGGCTCCGGCTCTGCGCTCATCTCCCCGCCCGTGGAGAACCCCTCCTGGGAGGAAGGGCACTGGGAGTCCCTGCCTCCCCCGGGTGCATCGGCAGAATCGGCACCAGGCACGGCAGTGTCGATACTGGGAGAGGAGGGCATGAGCTGCTGGGACCCTGCGGAGCTCCAGTTGTCGGAGAGGATGGTGTTGGAGGAGGACAACACGGCTGGAGGATTCTGGTTGCCATCTGATGTGCTTTTGTGCCATGGCTGGATGTTCTTCTCAGGCTTCTCTTGAGCTGCACGGACAAGAGGAAGAATCACTAGAGAGTCGAGATCAAACTTATGACCCTAAATGCAACATCAGTAGACAGCATAACATATGAGCATAGGCTATAAGCTACTTTCGATAGCCTGTCATTTTAAAACCCTAGTCATTCCTGGAATAACTGTTAATTTAAACCATGGCTGCAGTTGTTGATCGCTTCTTTAATACCTACTACGTACTTACTAATGTAACGGAACACAGGTGTATGTGTTTCAGTATACTGTTACACCTGCTTTTTTTTTTTTTTAAAGCAGACGTATTAATGTCTCAGATGTATTACTTATACATATTAAGATACACACACAGCAAGTCTGTCCCAAATGAGTGTATTTTGTTACAAATATAAAAGTGGAACAGATACGCATTTAAAACATTTTAAATAATTGAACATACATTTTGGTTAATTTTTAAAACACTTTAGCCTACCTGTGGATGTGACTGCAGCGGCCACTGGACTTTGCGTTGCAGCCAAGAGAGATTGTGTCACACTTCCCTGCACTTCAGCGGCTTTTGTTGCACCCGCTTCGTCAACGCTGGACTGGCAGACATGAGAGGTGACAGTCTTGGACTCCTCGTCACTGTCAAATCCGAAGGGGTCCTCGTCGCTGTCGCTGTCTTCGAGCCTGGGCCTCTTGGGAAGGCCGGCATCTTCTGCCTTTAAAGGAGTCCTTTTAGCTCCCAGCTTGGCCTTGTATGTAGTCTCCCCCCATTTGGTGGTCAAAGTGGGCTTTTTATTGGAGAAAACCTCTTCAAATTTAGAGTTGGCCTCGCCTCCCTTGCGGTTGTATGTTTTACCAAATCTAGATGTCATATTGGCTGAATGTTACATATTCTCTGCAAAGAAATAGATGTTAAATAGCAGTTACTGTTAACAAAAGATACTAGATAATGCAACAACTGCAAAATGCATAAACACCATTCACACTGGAACTGTGTTCACTACTGTTGTTTGTTTACACATTTGTGATATTTATATATTCTTTGTGATTTATGTTTATATGTTTAAGACATAAAGCCAAAAGTAAATGTTCACATTTGTTGACAATTATTATTATTATTATTATTAATAAACCTAGTCAGCACAAGTGACATAGTGTTACATTTGACCTACCAGGACCGACCACCATAGGACATTACAATTGACAGTCGTGATTGGTCCTATTAAAATATGCCTACGACTGACTGATGATTCCCACAAACAGCTGTGTGCAAGTAGTTCCCATGGGGTAAGTGGATTAGGCTATTGATTACAAATAAGCGTCAAAAGAAATGATAAATATGTAATAAAAACATAATAAAATCGATGTAATGCTTACTTCTATCGTATTTATTATCGCAATAATCATAACACTTCGTGCACCTACAGTAAACTCGTAAAATACATGTAATAACTTCATATTAGTGTTTGTTAAATAATGTGTAATTAACATATATAAAGAGCATACTGGTTTCGTGATGAGAGGTACTTCAGCTATGGTATATTGAATAAAAGGGCTGGCTGTACATAGTACGTACTGTTTAAAAATGATGACCTGCTACTGGTATGCTATTATCGTACTGTAATAGTAAGGTAGCTCGTAAAAAACAACATTGCCCAGAAACCGTATTCATTATCATACCGTAATAACGACGTACTGTTGTGTAATAACGGTTAGCAAGATCATGTTAGCTTGCTTGATTTAACTGAGGTGACATTTGCTTACAATTATTGAGTCATTAGCTAACTGTCCGGTACGGTAATGCTAGCTGCTTTAGCGTGTCAACTCAGCCTCAGATAGCAAAGTTAATGTAAAGTTAGCAGGTAAACAGCATTACAGTAGCTATCATACTGTGAGCTAAGCTACCTTACAGCTAACGATGTGTTTACCTCCCACATACGACTACACTAAACACCCAAAGTCACTTTCTACGCGATTAGCTATTCAAGAAACGTATATGTTGTCGGACGGGTCTGGATATAAACAGAATAAAATTACATATTTTATATAGAACAATTACCTCTCAACTCTGAAGAACGACCGCTAGCTGTTGCTATCCACCAGCTAGGCCTGCACTCCTGGTTCCTCTATACGGTACTAGCACAGTACTCGAGCACAAAGTCCGTTTAGTGATCAAAAACAACACTAGAATCACGGAATTAATGCTTATGTCTTAAGCAGAACACGTATACAAACAAAGGAAACAGTTGCAGACACATCTGCGGCCATCGGAATCTAAATATTGCTAATAATCCGGACTTTGTGTATTTCCAAGTACCACTGACGGCCATTAACATTCCCCCTCCCTCTTCCTTTGCTGCCAAGATCTTCGAGTGTCGTTCGCTACGAGACGAGAGATGGCCAATCAGCGGCGAAGAGGTTTTCCTGTGTTTAGAGATTCGACTTGTCTTTGCCAGTAAACTTGACTGTGATTGGTTAAAATATATAACCACAATTGACGATAGATGGCAGTAGAGGATTGCAATACTAGCACATAGCGTTATTGTATAGTTCTATGGCACAGTTGTTCCCACAGTGCCAACCGTAAATATCGTGCCAGCATGACACAAGCTCTTTAATTAACGCAGGAGACTAATGTAGGCTATGCTTAGTCTTGCCTAGCCTACATTACCCTACTAGTATGATAGCCTAATATACTGTATCTGATTGTCTGTCAACATTTTTAGTTTCATGCACTGGGAAAATAATAAGCGTAGCCTATGGTCTCATTTTCCCCTTTCACATTATCTGTCCTATATAGCTATGAGGATATTAAATATAAACTAGAGAACATGTTACCGGCCTGTGGAACGCAGAATGATCAAACTACAAATCACATAATTTTAAATAATATGTGGTCTAGATTAGATTATGTAACAATTGAATGTCTTAATCAATTTTTGTCAATTGAGGTAGTCAACTTCAGGCCTATTGAAATGTATTGTAGGGTTGTGTTACTGCATATTGTGTCCAAATTAAACAGAAAACAGTGTACAAGTTGACTTTTGCATTTAATTAGGATGACTGAGAAGGACAGTCAGCGGTATGCTGTCATGATGCAACTGAATGGCCATTTGAGTTCAGGCCTTGGCACTGTCTGGCAGCAACGACTTCATTCATTATGTGTGCTCTAGTCTTTGTAAGTACTAGAATGCAGACTACACACTCATTCACAGAAGCAAGTGAAGAGTTCAGATGCATAAAGGGCTCAATCCATCTGACATTATTTGAATAATAAGTAATTTTTTCCAAAACATTTTACTTTTTTAAATCAATTATTTAAATATTGCAAATAACAAAAACATGTCAGAAAACTCTTTAATAAGTGTGCATGATATGTTGTTGACTGTGGAAGCTATGACACTTTGTCAGCATTAGATTTAATGAAAACAAATTGAATTTAATTGAATTTAATTGCTGGGAAAACGCTTGGCATGATTTTAAACCATCATCAAGCTAGTTAGAGGTTAGTAATCAGTGGCTAAGTGGACATGACAGACTGTGCCAACAATTATGAGAATCCATTAGGTGGCCCCAACATTAAAGTAGCTCATTCCCTGTAAAACAAATATTTAGAATTGCTTGACATTTGACAGATTGAGCATGAGTTCAATATGCATGTTGGCTGGGTAAACAGTGCATGTAACTGTATGATTGTAATACGTTGAGAGAGAGATAGATTTGTTTGTAATGTAGCCTAGGATAGGTCTATAAATCATGTGTCTACATTAAGTGGGATATTTGGGACACAGTAACTCGAAGCTTTACCACATTGGTATACTGTATTTTGAGTTTTTACAATGTAATAATTTAGCAACACTTTTATCCACTGTGATATATTAAGAAGGTAGGGTAAAGCCCCGATCACACAGAGACACGTGACTTCGTTTATGGGTTTTCTGGCGACGCGTTTGCTGGCGACGCGTTTACAGCGACGCGTCTCGGTGTGATCGGGTCCTTACGCATCTTGCCATATATATGCAGTCATAACACAAGGATATGAGATTCAATGCTTAATGGTTACTGTAAAATGGTTACTGTATCCCCACATGGTGTGGGGTATACAAAATATATAGTATTCAGTTGAATATGTGTATAAGTTTAATGTTTATGTTGTCAACAAAGTGCTTGAGTGACATTTTACATTGGCATGGTCACTGTGTCTATATGGTCAGCAGGTCAGTTTGGCCCATTCGCATGCTTCTGAGGACAGGCTGTAGGCTTCCTGGCCAAACAACCATACCAGACCACTGTCAGACCAGTGTGAAGGCATTCAAATCTATAATCTAAACCATATTTTGTCTATATATCCCCCTTTGTGCCTGTTTCTGTGAGCAATGGCTAAGAGTACACTGTGGAAAACTAAATAGTGTGTCAGCCAAGATATGGTCTATCTCTGTGTGTGTGTGTGTGTGTGTGCGTGCGTGGCATTAAATGAGAGAGAGAAGAATTCAGAAATACAAATGACAAGACAGAAAACAGAACATTTTATTAAAATCTTAGTACAGAATAAAAGCAAAACAAGCCTACAGTACTTAAAAAAGGGAATTCAGAACAATTACACAAGTCAGCTTTGCCCAGTGAGTGCCTCTAGATACTGTAAAACATTACCACGGGAGGCCTTATTGAACCAGGGTTTGTCTGGGTGAAGAAAAAAAAAAAACAGAATTTATAAATCCCCCGAGGGAAATTCAGGAGCCATATTCAAACGAGTGGCCTTCTGATCCAACGATAAACAGCAGTAGCATCAGTCAAGGCGTACAAATATATATTTGAGAAGATGCAACTCTGCTTAGTTTCTCTCAAGGCACAGCGAGAACGATACCGGTGACTGCTGTCCACACATCCTGATAGGGGCATTAAAACCCCCCCCCCCCGGCCCATTGGTGGGGTAATGCAAGTGCAATAAACCGAGGCCAACCTTGTGTGTTGTGTTTAGGACATGGGAGGTCAGGGGTCGACCTCCATGGGAACGACGGTGAGGATCACGTCTTCATTTCCACGACGCACCACCAGGCGCAGAGTGGTGTCCCGCTTGATGGCAGCGCTCACGTCCGTCGCCGATGAGATCCTGTGGCTGTTGATGGAGATGATGACATCATGCTCCTTAAGGCCGCCACTGGATGGAACAATAGACGAGGGGGAATGAGCACAGCATTCATAACCAGCGTATATATTAGTCTGAAAACATACCAGCATTAACACCATTTCATTGTATTTTAATGAAGAATTACAATACCTTTTCTCTGACACATATTTTGGTGGATGTATATACAGTATCCATATGTATTGCACAACAAATACATTATTTATATACATTTGGATCAGATCTACTGTATATTAAAACTTTCAATAGCAAATCAAAACAACCAAATGTTCCTGTATTTAACATAATTGGCATCTGCTGAAAGCCATGGAAACCCTTTTCAGAAACAACTTTACAATACAATGGAATGTATTTTCACTGCTAACCTTCTTTATACATTATAAATGGATCGGAACCACAGAGCAGATGGTACAGAACAGAGAGTACAGAACGCACACAGCACCCACACACCCAGAAAACAACAAAACAAAACCAAACCCAACACTAGTAAACACTAAATCACACCAACATGGTGGCATTCTGTAGTTACCGGGAGTGCAATCAAACAATGCCTTTTTTCAACACAAGTACTCCTTAATCACAGCCACATGTAAACAAAGACCACAGCACATTTGTCTGCAGTGTTCCCTATTAACAAAAAGGCAGTTCCACATTCCCCTTTATGGTGCTCAATTTCCACATACCGCTCAGCTTTCACATACACACGATACCAAAATAATAAGATCTGTCAGGGTTTGATGTTGGCAGATGTCACTGTTCTGCCATGCATCCCGGTTTTCCCATTTTCCCATGAACTCATCCTGGACTCACCCCTTGTCTTGTTGTTCCTCACACCTGGTTTGCGTTGCCCTAATTAGCCCTAGTATATGAAGCCCTTCTGTTTGACTTATGTTTGTTGGTTATTGTTTCCTGTACTGGTGAGTGTCGCTATATGGTTTGTATTAATTAAATACTTTTCGCTGACCAAACCCACGTCTGGTTCCTGTCACCCCTCACACAAGACAAGATCAAAAAGTGTTTCACGTTAACCCGATCGTCGGCAACCAGCCAGATAGAAAACGAACCGCAGAAAAGTCTTTATTTAGCAAGCGGAGTGACTTAAACAATGAGTAAGTCCTCGAAAGGCCTTCCCAGTGGATCCCGCTGGAGTGGGCTGGTTGAGTAGGCCCAGGAAAACCGCATAGCTGCCATCGGTGTTCCTGCTTGAGGGGAGCATTGAAGGAAATAGCTGGCCTCAGCGTCTCCTAACCTCAGTAGCTCAGCTCAGAGTTGTGGTAATAGTTGACTGGAATGGGCGGGGGAAGGGGATGTGTTCGGGAGGAGGGGGGGTTCGTCACCGGGCCAGCAGGCACGCTGGTGCGAGCTGTGTGAATTTATGCTTTTCTAGTGTGTGCGTGTGTGTGTGTGTGTGTGCGCGCGCATCACACTAGTGTGCAAGTGCACATGAGAGATTAAAACTACAAGGAAAGAACGCAAGAAAAAGAAATGCACAACATACTGTGTGTAGGAGAGGCGAGCCCGGGTGTTAAATACAACACACCTGTGTAGCGCTAAGCGCCAAAGACAATATCCTATTGCCGGGAAATATTGTGTCGCGCTTCACTGACATCTAGAAATGATGGACAAGCTGGACACTTTAAGAGCCATCTTGGCACAGTAAGGCCTTACTTACACTGAAGCTGGTGTCTTTGCGATGACCTCCATCACGTAAGCTCCAGAGGTGATGTCGGGAAAGTCGTGATGCTGAGCCTTCAGCTCTTTGGCCAGCCTATGGGGAGTGAAAGGACCACGTTACAAGGTAAACCTCTTAACAAATCTTTCAGACAACAGGGAAGGTTTATGTAAAAACTCTCAGGCTTATACTTTCAGTTTGGTCATTAGAGAACAAAGTTGCTAAGAAGCAATGAAAAAGCTTTCACATAATTAAATAGTTGTTAGTTATTAAGCATTTTGTCTATGTTTACAGTGTTAGCAATAACTGTTGGCTTCCTCCAGTATGTACAGTAACAAAATATAGTTAAATATAGTAGACTCCACATTTAAAAAATATATATTTAATCCTTTTTGAAAGGCCTTCATTTGGTCTAAAACATTGCTTGCTATGTTGTGTATGTAGTAGTGACATGTTGTAACATTACTGTAACTTACGTGGGCGTTAGAGTCATCATTCTCAAACCAACATACTTCTTTTTAGCCGTCGTCCTCCCTAGAGATAGACCACAACAGAATACAAGTGCGGTCATTCATCCAAACCTATTACATGTCTGCATTTTGTGTGCATGTACTCCATTTGGTTATAATTCAGAGAATAGGCCCAAAGGAGCCTACAATTACTGAAGGTTACCAAAAACGACATTACACTTAATACAAGTTTTGGCAGTGTTGCCATTGACATCCCCTCCCCTTGTGGAACAGACATATTGAGGAGAGAACAGTCTGTAAACACTCCCAAATTGGCTTGTGTGTGTGTGAGAGAGAGAGAAAGAGAGAGAGAGAGAGAGAGAGAGAGAGAGAGAGAGAGAGAGAGAGAGAGAGA